>CM064576.1:32928187-32977079 GCA_032716605.1 Paralithodes platypus
AAATACTGTAAATAAATACAATTATCTCTTTAAAAACATTGAAAAAGGGTATGTTAATGCATGTAGTTAGCACCTTGATAATTCTTACGGTTTATTAATTTTCCCTTATTTTAAATGGAAAATAATAACCCCAAATGAGGGGAAAAGTGGGCCACAATCAATGAGGGGAGATCGCGGGTTGGCCCACTCTGGCTCTTCCGTCTGCAAGTGGCGTGCAAATTTGCTTCGAGATTACCGTGAGAGAGAGAGAGAGAGAGAGAGAGAGAGAGAGAGGGGGGGGGGGGAGGAATGAGGGGAGGGGGTTAGAGGATGTGTGGTGGAGGGGAGTGAATATCGAGACAGGAAAAGAAATATTAGAACAGGGGGGGGGGGGGAGAGAGAGAGAGAGATAATAGGTAGGGGGAGGGGAGAGGGGGGCGGGAGGGGGTGTGTACCCATGGAGCTATAACTCCATGGTTGATAGGGTAGAGAGGGAGGAGGAGGGAGTGGGGGGGGGGGGGAGCGACATACGAAGAATAAAGACAGATAAGGAGGTAGAACGAGAAGACTTACATTGACTTACATACAAAGGAATACAAAGGAGAACAAACTGCAATAGTATTGGTCCTTACGGGGCAGTTTGGATATCTAAAACTACTAATCTACTGACTACGAGGTAGAGAAAAGGATAGCAAAGAAGAAGGCTACATAGATACACTGGCCACACAGATCTTACGGTCCCTGCGAGGTGACCAGGACTTAATCCTAATAGAGATAGCAACCCTAAGAGAAAGTGGAAGGAAAGGATAGCAAAGATGAAGGCTCTCTCTCTCTCTCTCTTCCTCTGTGTGTAGATATAGATGGATAGATAGATAGATTGATACAAGATAGATATATAGATAGACACGGATAGCTAGATAGAGGATGGGGAAGAGAGAGAGAGAGAGAGAGAGAGAGAGAGAGAGAGAGAGAGAGAGAGAGAGAGAGAGAGAGAGAGAGAGAGAGAGAGAAGCTGAGTGGTATAAGCAGGGTGGGTGGGGGGGGGGGGTGATTACCGAGACAGGAAAGGGATAAAGTAAGGGAGAATATGGAGATAGGGGGTGAGGGAGGATGAGGAGGGAGGAGAGGTATGAGGAACGGAGGGGGGGGGGGGGGGAGATATATGAGGAGCTAAGTGTGTGGGGGGGGGGGGGGGAGAGAGAGAGAGAGAGAGAGATATCAGGAGTGAAGAGTGGGGGGAGGGGGGCGGAGGGAGAGATGATTCAAGGAGTTGCAAGGAATATAGTTAGCAACTCGAAGACCTTAAAGTTCATTCGGGCATTATACTCCAGGTGGAAAGAGAGACTATATGTGAAGTGCACTGCACTCATTGCAGTGTGTGCAATATACTGTCTACTCTCTTGAATTGATATATTGAAGAAAAGGGGGTGGAGTTAGAGTGTGTGTGTGTGGGGGGAGGGGGGGCATACGGTGAGGTGGAGAGGGAGACCATATGGATGGTGAAGACAGGGAGGAAGGGGAGGAGGGAGGGGACAGGGGAGCAAGTAGGGAACATGGAGAGGGGAGAGAGATGAAGGTAAAGATAGGGAGCAGGATACATGGGGGGTGGGGGGAGATAGTGAAGAAAGTGTGGGTGGGAAAAGGTGGGTTTGGGGGCAAGGGAGGGGGGGGGGTAATAAGATATACAGGGGTGGGGAAGGTGAAGGGGGAGGGATACGGATGGAGAGAAAGGGGGGAAGGGAGGGATAGAAGTAGTAGCGAGGGAGGGAAGAATATAAGAACACATATGAACAGGAGAAGGAGGAGGGAGGGATACAGATGGAGTGAAAGGGGTGAGATAATGATACATGAAGAGAACGACTAATGACAATAGATGAAGGGAGACGGGGACAGGGGAATACAAGACGTATGAGGGTAGCAAGACAAACAGGAATGCATGGTAGTTACTAATATATACAGGGGTGGGAAGGGGAGGGGAACGGAGGGGGGAGGGGGAGGAAGATGGAAGGATAGCAGTAGTAGCGAGAGAGGCGAGAAGGGGGAGAGAGGAGCAAAGGAAAGGGGGAGGGATAGAAGTGAAGAGAGAGAGGAGGAGGAGGAGGGAGGGATACGAATGAAGAGAAAGAGGGGAGAGGGAATAATACATGACGAAAACCACTAATGACAATATAATGAAGGGAGAAGGGAAACAAGGGGGGATGAAAGGCGTATGAAGGTAGCAACACCAAAACGAATACATGGTAGAAATAGGTAATATTGGTGGAAGTTGAGATACGATATAAATGTAAAAACAAATATATATATAATAATGAGAAAAATATAAATAAATAAAAAACACATGAACAAAACATGCAACAAAAAGAATCAATGGATAGATAATAATGATAATCAAAAACAATAATAATAATAACAATAATAAAGGTGGTGGTGCTCGAGGTAATACATAAATATGAGTGGAAAATATAACAACAAACTGATAAAAGCGAATACAAATATATATACAATTGAAATGGATATGTTGCAAGGGACATGAAGGTGTGCTGTTAGCTACTGAAAGATAAATAGATAGATATAAATAGAGAGAGATAGAGATAGATAGATAGATAGATAGATAGAGAGAGAGAGAGAGAGAGAGAGAGAGAGAGAGAGAGCTGAGAGAGATTTGACGAGAGAGATGAGGAGAGAGAGGAGCCTGGAGGAGAGAGAGAGAGAGAGAGAGAGAGAGAGAGAGAGAGATACATAGAGAGAGAGAGATACATAGAGAGAGAGAGATGGAGTGGGAGGGGGGGGGGGGGATGCGAGGGAAGGGAGACTATGAATGTGAATAGGAGGATAAATATGTGAGGAGTGGCTTTTATGTCGGAGAGAGAGAGAGAGAATGTGTATGTGTGTAAGAGTGTGTAAGGGAGGCACACATACACTGGTAAAGGGGGGGGGGGGGTCAGGTGGTAAAGGGGGAGAGGGTAGGGGGGGGTGGGGACGAACGAACACACACACACACACACACACACACACACACACACACACACACACACACACACACACACACACACACACACACACACAGACAGCGGGCCACAAAAAGACCAAACCACCCCCTCTAAAATGCTGGGATGGGGCGGACTACTAGACGCGCCAATCCCGCCCCTACGACCCCCAACCACAAGGGTGAAAATCGTCTCCCCGCAGCCAACTAGACCTTGAGGGCAACCATTTTCCCCTGGGTTCTCATTCTTCTGGCCCACCACATGAGCAGGGTGAGCTGGTAGACTCCTAGGGGGGAATCAGAGGTATATAAGAACATAAGATAGCGGGAAACTGCATAAGGCTTATATTGTATACTAGCAGGGGTACCCGGCGTTGCCCGGGTAATCACCATAATCACCATCACTACTACCACCACTACTACTACCATAATCACCATCATTAATCACTACTACTACCATAATCAACGGCCTCGACCTCCCTGTGCCTCATTAAACGGAGACCTCGATTTCGGCCGCTAAATGACCTCCGATTTAGGATCTGACCTCATCCGTACTCACATTTTGGGGGGCTGCGAACAACTTTCGTTCCATACACCTTTTCGATCGGAGGCCTCCTTCTGCCCCAAACGGCCATTTTTTTCGCATTTTTTTCGCTCCCGTATACTACGTAAGTTCTGCCGAAAATGTTATTAAATAAAAGTGTCTCTGATTTCCACTAAACTCGCCTAAAACCATCTCCAAAGCCTGGGCTTTCCAACGGTGCCCCACACTCCCACCTGGCACCAAAACTGTGGGAGGAGTTTAGTAATTATTATGTTCCTTCCAACAACCAACTATACTCCTAAAATCGATTAATGAAATTTACAAACAAAGGTCGGGTAACTGATCGGGTAACTGACAAACATTGACCTTTATTTATTAACTGACAAACATTGACCTTTATTTATTAACTGACAAACATTGACCTTTATTTATTAACTGACAAACATTGACCTTTATTTATTAAGATTGTATGTATAACTGCCTTGATGGTGTAATGGTTAGTGTTTAAAATCTGTATGTGGTACCCCAGGTTCGAATCCCGGTGGATCACATGCTTGCTTTCATTAATGTCTTTGGGAGGTGTTTGGTGTTGGAGTGAAATTAATATAACAATGATTATATATAGGCTTTATGGCTCGTTTAACTGGCTCAAAGGTTCGAAATGGACCAGTACACTTAAATATGCTAATAATCGGTACTTCTAGGGGGTATTTGGGTACACAGAGAAGATAACTATTTTGGCTAAGAAGAGGCTTTTCCAGGTATATCAAAATCACCTCGTGTTAGCCAAAATACTAGAAAACGAAACAACAAGCGTAAAGTAACAAACCTCTTGAATACGAGAAGCCTTTCCTCAACAGAATTAACTAAACAATCTATACCCAGAACACCTCGTCATATCAAAGTCATGCAAACTCAATATCACATTGGCTATTCTTCGAATATGTTATGCATTTTTTGAAAGATGAACTTGATTATTTAAAAAAAATAATAATAAAATAATAAAAAAATAATAATAATACAGTATAATTATATAGATGTTTGTTATCCACCCTTCTGATTGCCAGATAAATCATAAAGTGTGTGAGAGGGATCTGCCTTGTATGGGACGATCAGCTTAGTGCAGACTCCCATTTTCTTATGTTCTTAAGTAAAATCGTCTAGGTGTAGATACAATATACTAAAATGACGCCACTGTACTATAAGGAGTGTGTAGTGCCATTACTCGTACGCCCGGCAGCAGCACCAAGGTCGGTTGTTGCAATACCAACATAGGAAGTACCACCACCATCACCACCACCTCCTCCTCTCATACCTACTACGCAGCTCTTCTCTCTCTCTCTCATCCCCCCCCCCCCCTCCCTCCCCTCTTCTTCCCTCTCCCACCCCTCTTACCCTCTGCCCTTCACATCGCGATCTCTCTCTCTCTCTCTCTCTCTCCCCCCCCCTCCGCTTCTCTCTCTCATCCTTTTCCCCCATCGCGATCTCTCTCTCTCTGTAATTATGCAGTGCCTCCACTTACCGTGCCTCACCTCAACCAATTCGTCCCCATTCTGAATCGATTCCTTCAAATTAAACCTAAACTATACGCTGTACTCTTACATACCTGCCCTAACCTAGAATTATCTATTCTAATCTAACCCAAGCTAACCTTGCTTTAACATTATACAATAAAGCATTAACTTAACTTTAACTGTAAACGAAAAGACCTGTGTGGCGGATATGACGTTTGAGCAAAATGACCGAGAACCTGCAATTGCCACCCCCCCCCTCAGCAGCCTCCAATTAAACTATAAATTACCCTGACCCATCATTCCCAACCTTCAACAACTATATATAAAAACAAATCAGTATCCCCTCCAACTTTTTAGGATGGGGGTGGGGTGGGGGAGATATTCATATATTAAATTATTTCACTTCCTAAATTTATAAATATCTATCTTATCTTTTTACTCACTATTATAAGTATTAGTATTATCATTATTGTAATTATTATCATAATTAATTATTTATTGTTTATTAGTAATATTTTTACATTCTGTTTTCCGCCCTAGACCTCCATCAAGCTTAACAAAGGGACACCTCCAAGGTCCCACTTCGAGATACATTTGTGCAGTTTTCGGTAGAAAAATTTACCTGGTCATAGGTCAGTTCCTCCTAAATTTACGTTCGCTATCGCTCGTCAGTGAAAATGCGACACCTAAATGGCACGAGACGCCTTAAAATGGCAAAATTAATAGGGTTAATGTCTTAACATCACAATACTAATAGGGCTAAACATGAGAAAGATGCGGGTCCAGACAAAACAAAACCCTCCCTTGAAGCTTAGTACACCAATCACACAAGGACAAATATTTGTTGGTGCATATTTAACAAACCATCAACACCGTTTGTTCTCCACTCCCACACCCATCCACACACTACACACACACACACATTCCCCCCCCCCCCCCTCGCCACACAAACACACACACACACACACACACACCCACACACACACATACACCCACACACACACACACACACACCCACACCCACACACACACACACACACACACGCACGCACTAACACGTAAGCCTCCTCATCACAACAAACAGTCTTAACATTAACCAAACACTCTTAAGGGGAGATGGGTCGCTTTTCTGGTCCCCCTTCTTCCTCATGTTTATCCCCATTAGTTTCCAAATTTTAAGACGTTCTGCCCATTAGTTTGGCGATTTCAAAACCTTTCACCCCATTTCTTCGTCAATATTATGACTTTTCATGTCATTTAGGAGTCGATTTTTTCCAGGCGAGCGATAGCAAGCCTGTAATTTAAGAGGAACCGGCCTTCGGCTGGGACATAATTATTTCTATCGAAAAATATACAGATTTATCTTTAAGGAGAGTCTTGGGCGGGTGTTCATTTTACGCTTGATGGAGTTCAAGGGAGGAAACTAAGAACCAACAATTGATAAAAAGATACATAAATGAGCCAATAAATAGGCCCCCTCCCCCTTAACGCCTTATAACCAGAACCACTTATCAGTAATAAGTTGGCTGCTCCGTCAGAGCGAGTTGTTCACCACCGCTCAGTACAAACAATGTCTCAGTTAACAGGATATTTGTATATATTTATTCATTTATTTGTTATTGTATTTTTTTTTCTCCCAAGACATCCATCAAACTTTGTAAAATACCCCCAAACGGAAAAACCCCCATCAAAATACCCCCAAACGGCAAAACCCCCATCAAAATACCCCCAAACGGCAAAACCCCCATCAAAATACCCCCATCAAAATACCCCCAAACGGCAAAACCCCATCAAAATACTGTATATTTGTATATTATTCGGTTTGTCGGTTCCTCCTAAATTACAGCTATCGTAATATTGACACCGAAATCTAATTGAACTCAATGTTGTGTGTATATTGAGCCTATGATTGAGGAATACCACACCATGATATAACCGTAAACGATAGAAACGTAGTTCATTCATGATTGTACATTTTCCAGTCGTGCCATTTAACACACACACACACACACACACACACACACACACACACACATACCCATACTATCTCTTTATCTCTGCATACGTGCGCACTCAACACAATCTACCCTGTATAAAAAAAATAAATAAAAAAAAATAAAAAAACAACAACAACAACAACTAATAAAATCTTCCCCACAACTCCATTTATCCCAGAGTCTCCTTGGGGCCAGGTGTAATGACCCACTGCAGTACACTCTAATGGGCCATACGTAACTGCACTCACTTAATTACAGTCATTACCCTTGCCAACACAGGAGTAGGGTATTTATTTTGACATTTACGTGGCATTAGTCTAGTCTAGGTTAGGTATTCACTTATGAACTGCAGTCGTATTTTAGTTAGTAATTATACTAAATATTACTACTGTATCTACAATTCACCACTTGCGAGTTTGAGGCTATAAGGAAGTCGGAGTTGCACACATCGATATTTAAAAAAATTACCAGTTAAATTGCGGTCGTAGTGCATTTAAAAATACAAAAAAGCTAATTCATCATACTTTTTAATAATCAGAAACTTACACTATTATTGCATTTCTGTGTTATGTCGATGTTTACGGCTTCAACTTCCTTAATAGCCCGAAATTCACAAGTGGTCCATTGCAGGCCAGAGAGTGTAGGTGGTCTAAGTAGTGTTATAGTGTGGTTGACGGAAATGGTAGCTGTGTGGTGGTGTGGTAATAATGTGGTGGTGGTGTGGTAGCTGTGTGGTGGTGTGGTCTAGCTAGTGTTAGTGTGGGTGAGGGAAATGGTAGCTGTGTAGTGGTGTGGTAATAATGTGGTGGTGGTGTGGTGGCTGTGTGGTGGTGTGGTCTAGGTAGTGGTAGTGTGGGTGAGGGAAATGGTAGCTGTGTGGTGGTGTGGTAATAATGTGGTGGTGGTGTGGTAATAATGTGGTGGTGGTGTGGTAGCTGTGTGGTGGTGTGGTAGCTGTGTGGTGGTGTGGTCTAGGTAGTGTTAGTGTGGGTGAGGGAAATGGTAGCTGTGTAGTGGTGTGGTAATAATGTGGTGGTGGTGTGGTAGCTGTGTGGTGGTGTGGTAGCTGTGTGGTGGTGTGGTAATTGTGTGGTGGTGTTGTCTAGGTAGTGGTAGTGTGGGTGAGGGAAATGGTAGCTGTGTAGTGGTGTGGTAATAATGTGGTAGTGGTGTGGTAGTTGTGTGGTGGTGTGGTCTAGGTAGTGGTAGTGTGGGTGAGGGAAATGGTAGCTGTGTGGTTGTGTGGTAATAATGTGTACCTGTCTTGGGTACTAATTACGAGACTCGGTTCAGCTTAACCAGGTGAGAAATTTCATCCCCGAGCCACTGATTATTTGTAATTCAGATATACCGGTATCAATAGTTTGTTATCATACGGTAATTTACGATGTATTTTATTATTGAAATAAAGCTAAAGGGAAACCCTTTAGTAAACAGAGATCGGCCAACATACACCATATTAGCTCCACTGGTGTCATTAGGCTTTATCTAAACTCATAAGCTTCTCTACCCAAAACAAATATATGATAATACTGCTACAGGACTACAGTTTGGTCTTTGGATAATTATATTTTACAGAATGACAAATAAATAAATAAATAAATAAATAAATAACATAAAACATAATGCATAAAACCCACCTCCTTGATCGACAATTACGGTACCAAAATGGCGTCCAAATAGAAGATGGCCGTTATATCCTACTAAAGGCTCTCTATAATTATATATTTTTTTAAAACTGGCATTGGTTTGTTCCCATCTTATTTATTCAGCTATCACAACGCTGTTAAAGCCAAATATGTTGTCAATTACGAAAACCTGACAATACACACATTAGGCTAGTTTATTCAAGTGCATTGGGGTTTGTAATTGATGATTAATGTTAAGAACGGAGTGTTACTAATAATATGATGCAGACATAGTAGTTTCATTTTTAACAATTAGTTATCGAAAAATGAGCTGCTAAGGGAGTAAAATATTCGCCAAGTTACAACAAATCGAGTATAGTTTCCATGCGCTGTATATTTACGTTAACCTCACAGTTACATATTATGAATGGAAAACTAAACTCACTTATAGAAAAGAAGTAGTTATTGTATTGATTGTTGTTAAGGGGCGGGTGGCGGTATGTTTTATTTGTATTGTATTATTATAGGCTATACACATTTGGTTTAAGTTCACACCCTAGACCTTTATAAAAAAAAAAAAAAAAAATAAAATAAAAAATAAAAAAACACACACACACACACACCCCAGGACCCTTCGAGATAAACAAAGTCCTGGCCATCTCGCAGGGATCGTAAGATCTGTGTGCCCAATGACCCCCCCCCCCCCCACCCATACACACACACACACACATTAATCGGTCATAGTTATCACAAACACTCACCAATAAAAGTCACCACTACATAAAGGACCACCCATATGACCACTAAGACGACCACCCACGCACCAACCACCCTATACACTGCACCATTTTGTCTCTTCAGCATTCACACCCTCCCTGCTAATATTATCACCCAATCTCACCACTAATATAACCTCCTCGATCACCACCAATTCTCACCACTACTATATCAAGTATATCTCACAAACACACGTGAGCTGTTAAATGTTTATAAACTCCCACCCGGACTCGAACCTCCGACATTCAGAACGAGTGCCCAAGCTTTAATCCCCTACACCCCTACAGTATACGCTGATCAGCCCCACTCTCACTACTGCTACGCTTTGTTAATCATCACTAGACACCAATCATCACACACACACACACACATACACACACATACACACACTAATCCACCATAGTTATCTCATACACTCTCCTGGACGGTTCATAATCACTAATAAACGTCACCACTACATATAGGCCCACCCATCTCACTATTATCACGACCACCCACCCACCAACCAACACCAGTATGGGGAGATTTTAGTTTCCTCCCTAGACCTCTATCAAGTTTTAAAAAATACCTCCAAGACCCCCCCCCCCCCTCGAGAAAAAAAATGAAATTTTATACTGATACCTTACATATTTCGGTAGAAAATTGTCCGGTTCCTCCAAAATTACAAGCTAATATCATCACCACTACTATGCTCTGATCATCACCAGTATAGAATGGACGACCCAGATCACCACTATCAAACCCACTTAGGCACCAATCACCACACGTACTTCACCATTCACTCACACACACACACACACACACCTCCCCGTGGCGTAACTGATAGCGCGTCTGGCTCACAACCAGAAGGTCCCGGGTTCGAGACCCGGGCGGGGAAGAGACATTTGGGCAAGTCTCCTAACGGTGTAGCCTCTGTTCACCTAGCAGTATAAATAGGAACCTGGTATAAGTGGACGAAGTTGTGACGTCCCATCTGGGGTTGGTGATCGGTTACAAGGTGAGATGGGTATCGTACTGGTCAACCTAAGCCTTCGGGTGAGGCTGGTACCGTAGTGAGAATGGTACCGTACAGATTAACCCTAAGCCTTCGTTTCCAGATGTCGCCAATTGGCTAAAATACAGACTACACACACATCCACAGCCATTCCAACGATACATAAACACTTAACATGCATTTCACGCAATACATTCCCAGTTAAGGAGGCGCGATAATAATGAGCTTAGCTCGCATTGCGTGGATTCCCCTTGACGAACAAGCAAGTGAGTGAGTAACACACACACACACTGCTAATATCATCACCACTACTACGCTCTGATCATCACCAGTATAGAAAAGGACCACCCATATCACCACTATCACGACCACCCAGGCACCAAGCGTCACCAATCTCACCTTCCCTGCGTAAGATAATTTTATCCACTTTCATCACTACCAACAAAGATTTATAACATAATAGCGTGATGTGCTTTTATTGGGAGTAGTGATAAAATAGTAATAATAGTAGTATGGTGTACATATAGTATACAATAATGACAATAGTATACAATAATGACAATATAGTATACAATAATGACAATAGTATACAATAATGACAATAGTATACAATAATGACAATAGTATACAACCTGTTATAATAAGGCCAGTGTGTGAAGTAGTGGTGACCGTGGGTGTGATAGTCTTGTTAATTGTGAGAATCCTATAATTGTCTTTGTGGTGTGAAGGGGACTGTTCTGTATTACTGTATGTGAACACTGTATGTGAACACTGTATGTGAACACTGTATGTGAACACTAGATATAATACAAAAATGAGGTGTACAATTGTCCACTTTCGAGTTTCAGTTTATAAGGAAGTTGGAGCCGTAAACATCGATATTAAACAGAAATACAATAATAATGCAGGTTTCTAACGGATATAAAGTATGTTGAATTGAGTTTTATGTATTTCTATAAGCACTACAACCGCAATTTAGGTGCTAAGTCTGTTAATGATCGATGTCTACAGCTCCAACTTCCTTACCGACCGAAACTCGCAAGTGGTCAATTGCCCACCTAAGTTCAGTTCCTCGTCATGATCTTACGTATGAAAGTACATTTAGTATGCATGGATTGTGAAGGTGGTTTCTTTTAAGGGGAGATTTCCACTCGAGGGATTTTTTTCTGGACCCCTTTCTCTCTCGTGTTTAGCCCCATTGCTTTTTAGATTTTAAGACGCTCGCCCCCTTTAGTTTGGCGATTTTAAGAACTTTCGCCCCATTTCTGTCAATTTTAAGAACTTTCGTGGCATTTAGGTGTCGATTTTTTCCTGGCGAGCGATAGCGAGCCTGTAATTTGAGAGGAACCAGCCTTCGGCCGGGACACTTTTCTACCGAAAAATGTACAAATTTATCTTGACAGGGGGTCTAGGGTGTGTAATTTTAAACTTGATGGAGTTCTAGGGAAGAAACTAAATACCTCCCCTTAATGATCAGTTATTAAAGGGGTAGTGCTTATGTTTTGATATATATATATATATATTAATTTATTTATATATTAATTTATTTTTAGTTTCCAGCTAAACCTCCATCAAGCTTTAAAAACACCTCCTAGACCCCCTTGCAAGATAAATTTGTACACTTTTCGGTAGAAAAATGTCCAGGCCGAAGACCGGTTCCTCCTAAGAAATAGAGGCTCGCTATCGGTCGCCAGGATATAGTCAACATCTAAATGGCACAAAAGGTCTTAAAATCGCCAAACTAATGAAACGAACTTCTTAAAATATCAAAACTAATGGGGCTAAACATGAAGGAGAAAGGGTCCAAAAAAAAAAATAGCCTACCCGCCCCTTAAAGCCCCTTTCACGATTTGAACGGCGACCCCTAACCAGATGAGTTAAGGAGAGGTATTCAGTTTATTCCCTAGACCTCCATCAAGCTTTAAAATACGCCCCATTAACCCCTTTTTAAGATTAATTTGTACATTTCCCGGTTGAAAGCCGGTTCCTCTTAAATTACAGGCTCGCTATCGCTCGCCAGGATAAAATCGACACCTAAATGGCACGAAAGGTCTTAAAATTGACAGAAATGGGTTGAAAGTTCTTAAAATCGTCAAAATAATGGGGCAAACGTCTTAAAATCTCAAAAGCAATGGGGCTAACCATGAGGGAGAAAGGGGTCAAGAAAAAAAATCCCTCAAGGCGGAAATCTCCCCTTAACCACTGCATAAGAAACTATACACTTGCTCTTACAGAAACTCTAACCTATTGGCTGCCACTTGTATTGAGTATTGTTCACATGTGTGGGGAGGTTCCTCTCACACCGCTCTCCTAGACAAAGTTGAAAGGAAGGCCTTTCGTATCATTAACTCCCGTCCACTCACCAACTCTCTGCAATCTCTCTCTCTCCGCCGCAATGTTGCATCTCTCTCGCTATTCTATCGCTACTATAATAATCAGTGTTCCTCAGAGCTATCCCAGTGCATATCTCTTTACGTCGGGCACGTGGTACCCGTCTTGCAACTCAATCCCACCCTACTTGACCTCCAACAAGAGTGAAACGTTACTCTCAACTTCTTCTACTCACATCTGAGCTCTGGAACTCTCCCAGAATCAGTCTTTCCTCTTCCTATGACTAAATTGCTTCAACTCCGTGTGTCCAGGCATTTTGGCTCGAACGTTGATTTTGGCCCTTGTCACTAAACTATGGGGGAGGCACTCGTTATAGGCAGTTATGCCTTTTGCCTCCCTCAATCACATAGAAAAAAAAAAAAAAAAAAAAAAAAAATCATGAATTGGCTCTTATACCTTATCTCACCTCACAGCATCATACAATGTGTACTGTAATGAGTTAGCTATTACATCATATATATATATATTCTTATAGGTATCCATCCCAAACTATTCCCTATCATGGTGTAGCTGTTATACCGTTAAGGGGAGGTTTTTAGTTGATTCCCTAGACTTCCATCTAGCTTAAAATTACACCCCCTTGACCCCCTTTCAAGACAAATTTGTAAATTTCCCGGCCGAAGGCCGGTTCCCCTTAAATTACAGGCTCGCTATCGCTCGCCAGGAAAAAATCGACACCTAAATGGCACGAAAGGTCTTAAAATTGACAGAAATGGGGCGAAAGTTTTTAAAATCGTCAAAATAATGGGGCGAACGTCTTAAAATTAGAAAAGCAATGGGGCTAAACATGAGGGAGAAAGGAGTCAAGAAAAAAAATCCCTCGAGTGGAAATCTGCCCTTAACCCGTCCAGTACCAGTGACGTCCTTTTCATTGTATTTTGGCTACTATTAAAAGATTTTGTTCAGATTATGAAGGGCATCTACCCATTAAAAGGCTACATACTGTCTCAATTCATCCTTGTAGCTACCATATATCCCTCCCAAGCTTCATAAAAGGCTACATACTGTCTCAATTCATCCTTGTAGCTACCATATATCCCTCCCAAGCTTCATAAAAGGCTACATACTGTCTCAATTCATCCTTGTAGCTACCATATATCCCTCCCAAGCTTCATAAAAGGCTACATACTGTCTCAATTCATCCTTGTAGCTACCATATCCCTCCCAAGCTTCATAAAAGGCTACATACTGTCTCAATTCATCCTTGTAGCTACCATATATCCCTCCCAAGCTTCATAAAAGGCTACATACTGTCTCAATTCATCCTTGTAGCTACCATATATCCCTCCCAAGCTTCATAAAAGGCTACATACTGTCTCAATTCATCCTTGTAGCTACCATATATCCCTCCCAAGCTTCATAAAAGGCTACATACTGTCTCAATTCATCCTTGTAGCTACCATATATCCCTCCCAAGCTTCATAAAAGGCTACATACTGTCTCAATTCATCCTTGTAGCTACCATATATCCCTCCCATGCTTCATAAAAGGCTACATACTGTCTCAATTCATCCTTGTAGCTACCATATATCCCTCCCAAGCTTCATAAAAGGCTACATACTGTCTCAATTCATCCTTGTAGCTACCATATATCCCTCGCAAGCTTCATAAAAGGCTACATACTGTCTCAATTCATCCTTGTAGCTACCATATATCCCTCCCAAGCTTCATAAAAGGCTACATACTGTCTCAATTCATCCTTATAGCTACCATATATCCCTCCCAAGCTTCATAAAAGGCTACATACTGTCTCAATTCATCCTTGTAGCTACCATATATCCCTCCCAAGCTTCATAAAAGGCTACATACTGTCTCAATTCATCCTTGTAGCTGCCATATATCCCTCCCAAGCTTCATAAAAGGCTACATACTGTCTCAATTCATCCTTGTAGCTGCCATATATCCCTCCCAAGCTTCATAAAAGGCTACATACTGTCTCAATTCATCCTTGTAGCTACCATATATCCCTCCCAAGCTTCATAAAAGGCTACATACTGTCTCAATTCATCCTTGTAGCTACCATATATCCCTCCCAAGCTTCATAAAAGGCTACATACTGTCTCAATTCATCCTTGTAGCTACCATATATCCCTCCCAAGCTTCATAAAATCG
Source organism: Paralithodes platypus (assembly GCA_032716605.1). Lineage (NCBI taxonomy): Eukaryota > Metazoa > Arthropoda > Malacostraca > Decapoda > Lithodidae > Paralithodes > Paralithodes platypus. The sequence continues at coordinate 32,943,110 of CM064576.1, forward strand.
TCTAAATGTAGCTGAAATCCAATAAAGACATCGCCGGTACAGAAGGGTAAAATAAAGTACATTCAAGCTAACCTGGCAAACATTGGCAACGCTGCTTTTCTATATATTTGTATGCTCAATATTAAATATAGGCGGCGTCACACGAGTAGTTTAGAAAGGCAGTATAAGAAGCATAAAAAGGCAGCGTTACCGCTTGCGAGTTGCAGGCTATAAGGAAGTTGGAGTTGTAGACATCGATGGTAAATACATAGGCAATAATTATGTGGGTTTCTAATGGCTAAAGAGTATGTTAATAAATTGGGTTTTAAGTATATATTTATGTATTACAACCGCATTTTAACAGGTAATTCTGATGACTATCAATATCTACAGCTCCAACTTGCTTGTAGAACGAAACTCGCATGTGGTGAATTCCTATCACGATGTACCTGGTATACCGTAAATTATAGAGGTATGTCTGGTGTGTGTGGTACGTGTAATATGTGGATGGAGAGAGACCAATTGGTATTTCCTTGATGCGGTAGGTCAAATATTCACCTGGTCAACGTAACTCCTTTAACAACTTTAGATTGGTTTAACACTGTCTGGTCCGACGTCTTGTGGGTTTTTATGTTTTGTTTAATTATTATTGAGGATTTTGACTGCCTTTTTCCATTTTCGAGCAATTAAATTTAGTTGTCCCTTCAGGTAAAAAAAAAAAAAAAAAAAAAAAAAAAAAAATTACAGGACTTTATTCAAGCTAAAAAAATGCCCACCCAGAATCATTTCAAGCTTAATATTATATCCATTGATTTCATTAATTAGGTCGATTTGTAAGTTAATTGGCGGGTTGGTGAAAATATGAATTAGTAAATTACCGGCCGAAGGCAGATTTTCTTATATATTACAGGGTCGCTATCACTCTCCAAGAAAAATAGACACCTGAATGGAGTGAAGCGCCTTATTTTCGCCAAACTAATGGGATAAAACGTAAATTCTCAAAACTAATGGAGCGAAACAATGCAAGTCCAAAAAGACCTATTTTACATTCACTATACACTCAAAGATGTCCACACCTATAATATATATTCAACAATAGTGGTGCGGGATTATTAGGGTTGGTCTTTGTATCTTAACTCTACGCGATCAAACTTAACCCCTTCTGTACCGGCGATGTATATTTAATTTGATTTTGGCTACTATTTGACGATTTTATTCAGTTAAAAAAGGGCCTCCAGCAATTAAGTCTTCGAACTATCTCACCTAACCCTTTTTACCACCACAGATCCTTCTAAAACTGCACAAAATCGTCTAAATATAGCTTGAACACCATTAAATAGGCGTCGCCGGTACAGAAGGGGTTAAGATAATACCCCATTGTTTAATAATTAAAGCACAAAAATGGCGCTAAAAAAAAAAATATATATATATATATATATATATATATATATATATATATACCGGTATATATATAAGAACATAAGAACATAAGAAAATGGGAGTCTGCAGAAAGCCGATTGGCCTAAGCAAGGCAGATCCCTGTCCCACACAACCCTAGTTCAATTACAAAGCCCAATTATAGGCTCAACACTCTAATACCCTGAGGATCATCTTACCAAAACGGTTAGAGATTAAAGCAGGATTATGGGGGTATGCAGAGTGCTGATTGGCCCAACCCGGCTGATCCCCCTTCACACCCAACCCTTCTCGTCCATATGCTTATCCAATTTTATCTTAAAGCTCCCTACCGTTTTAGACCCCACTTGGTACTTCACTTGGTAGTCCATTCCACCCATCTACAACTCTGTTACCAAACCAATATTTGCCTATATCTTTTCTGAAACGAAATTTATCTAATTTGAAACCATTGGTACGAGTTCTTTCGCTATCACTGAGCTTTAGTACATTTGTCATGTCCCCTTTGTTAATCCCACTAACCCACTTGAACACCTCTATCATATCCCCTCTAACTCTGCGTCTCTCTAACGAATGTAAACCTAATTTCTTCAACCTTTCTTCATACGAAAGATGTCTAATATTATGGATCATTTTTGTCATTCTACGCTGTACTCTCTCCAATGAATCTATGTCCATTCTGTAATAAGGACACCAAAATTGGACAGCATAATCCATATGGGGTCTCACTAATGACAAGTACAGTTTTAAGATAACATCAGCAGTTCTGTTACTCACACTCCTAGAGATGAACCCGAGAATCCTGTTTGCCTTATTACGAACGCTTATACACTGTTTTCTAGGCTTCAAATCATTGCTAACAAACACACCTAGATCTTTCTCACAGTCTAAATTTTCTAATTCTAAATTAGCTAGTTTATATTTAACATTTGTATGCATCTTCCCTATCTTTATATATATTCCCAATATATATATTGGGCCTGAGCATATAGATAGAAATATATATAGATATTTAAAATAAATAAGTATTATAAACTAAACAAACAAAAAATTACCGCTCTCATGAAAAGAAAAACAATACAAACAAGATTTACCGCTCTCTCAAAAAAATCATAAACATTTACATATATATAAAAATATAAATAATTATAGTGAAAAATAAAAAAATTAAAGCAATATAGGACTGCGCTCTCAGATTGCAGGTTTTCTTTAGGTTACACATGTTTGGGGGTCACTTTACATTCAGCACATTCTGCTGAGTCACGCGGGAACGTCTCAAACGAACACCGCGCAGCGACCGGAAACAAATCATTCACATTACCTTATTTGGGCTGAGGTTGGTTGGTGTGTGTGTGTGTGTGTGTGTGTGTGTGTGTGTGTGTGTGTGTGTGTGTGTGTGTGTGTGTGTGTGTACAGTATGTATGTACAGTATGTATGTACAGTATGTATGTAATATGTATGTAGTATGTATACGTGTATGTATGTACCGGTATGTATGTATATATGTATGTAAGTATGTATGTATGTATGTGATGCCTACAATGTAACCCAGAGACCCTACAGTAAACAAAGATTGAACAACCTCCGCCATCTTGGTACCACTGGTAAAATCCTCCCTTGTTATGAATGGACTATTAATATTTTGTTCACCAACCAACTTTACTTCTAAACTCAATTAATGAAATCAACAAATACATGTGGCACTCCAAGGACTCGAACCTAGGATACTCACACCGAAATTCCGCACATTTATGCATTACGCTATCAAAACAGTTCTATACAGTACCGTATATGAGAAGATAACGACATGATAAAGCCGGTATCACACGAGCGCTTTTTCCCTCAACATTTATCCACAACACTGGTCTGACAGCTTATGAGGTCAACATTTACTATATTTCGGTTATCCAAATTCATCTACCTACAGTCTAGTTCCCGATACCAGTGCAAAATAGTCCAGAAATGTTGATCATCGAATGTTGACTATAAAAGCTCTCGTCTAATAGCGGCTTAACTGATAAACTTGATAAACTAAACCACTGATAAGGTGGGGGATAATTATTGTTTAACAACCTATCGCCAAGCTGATAACACGATACATATGATAGCAGAACAGGCGAGAGCAGTTTAACCCTCTCAGGATCGATGATGCACTTCTGTTTTTGGTTTTCTGGCTATTATTCGACGATTTTATTCAGATTAGGAAGGATATATGGAAGTCAGAGGTTTGATTGAGATAGTCTTTACCCATCTAATAACCGCGGATACTTCCTAAGCGGCATAAAATCGTCTCATGATAGCTAAACATAAACTGCTAAAACGCGTCAGAGCTTCAAGGGGTTAAGGCGAGTCTTTTTTTCCTGAACCCCCTTCTCCCTCATGTTTAACACCATTAGTTTTGAAATTATAAGACGTTCGACCCATTTGTTTGGCGATTGTATGACCTTTCGTCCCATGGTCTTTCGTTCCATTTAGGTGTCAATCAATTGTTGCATGCCGAGCTATAGCAAGCCTGTAATTTAGAAGGAACCGGCATATTTATCTACCGACAAAAAAAAAAAAAAAAAAAAAAAAAAAAAAAAATAATAATAATAATAATAATTAATATAAACTGTATATATATATATATATATATATATATATATATATATATATATATATATATATATATATATATATATATACAAAGACAAACTACTGGGGGCCACATTCCAGAGAGGGTGGTCAACAATGTGAGTGCAGGCGGCTGGTTCACACGGGGCCTGGGATGGAGTACAGTCATCACAAAGAGTAACCCCACTTGGCACAGTTTTTGGGGAGATATATTTTTTATATTTTTGTTTTGTTTTATATTATTATTTGCCAGTTTCCTCCTTAGATCTCCATTAAGCTTAAACACTAATACCAAGACCCTCCTTCGAGATAAACACTAATACCAAGACCCTCCTTCGAGATAAACACTAATACCAAGACCCTCCTTCGAGATAAATTAGTGCATTTTTTCGGAAGAAAATTGCCCGGGCCCAAAGCCACTTCTGTATAAATTGCATGCTCGCTTTCGCTCACCAGGAAAAAAATATCGACACCTAAATGGTACTTAAGGTCTTTAAATTGGAAAATAAATGGGGTGCAAGGTCCTAAAATAACCAAGCTAATGGGGCGAATATCTGTATATATCAACACTAATGATAAAAACAAATCTCCCCTCAAAATATATTCGGTCCTCTCCCTTGATTTACCTTTGAGATTGGCTAAAATTAGTCGCGTTTATGCAGTTTAAGGGGGGCCTATGTTACTCAGAGGGTTTATTGAGATCGTATTTACCCCTCTGAGTCCTAGAGGTAGGATATAAGCTAAAGAAAATTGTTTAATGGTAACCAGATTATGATGGGAATTACATAATCGTGCTGAAGGGGTTAAGTAATCACGAGTGTACAGGTATTGATTGCGTTCATCTTTTGTATACAAGAGGGATAATTAAGGTTGTATTTGTGAAAGTAAATCATGATTCTTGATACGGACTGTGCCTATACTACCAAGCCGTGACGTAAAGGGTACCTGGAGCTTTCGTCACTGGGCGCCATTTTCAACCCCAATTCTATATATTCTGCCAATGATTCAATAAATTCAGAATTATATTTAGTCATATATTGGTGTCTTGTAATATAGAAAGAGGTATATACAGACTATGAAAAGCACAAGCTTAAGGAGAATCATATTCACGAATGCGGCCAATGGAGAAACAATCCTTCGTGAATCAGTATCACACACAGAGGGCTGTTACGAACTTGATGACCAAACAGTAATCTATGCAGACGCGGCAGTAATCTTTCGATATCGCATTTTCACGTAGCCTACAATGTAGAGTAATGTGGGTTAGTAACTCAATATCAATATTACGAATATAGTGACTCTCATCTTCACATTATATATCTGGGTGCTCAATTTTTTTCATGTGTGGCTTTTACTATGCATAAAACCTGCTGTCGATCGTATTTCGCCTCGGCAGTAAGCGCCTTCGTGATAAACGTGTATTTATATGTATACAGTATAGTTGTTGTATTTATATATGTATACAGTATAGTTGTTGTATTTATATATGTATACAGTATATTTGTTGTATTTATATATGTATACAGTATAGTTGTTGTATTTATATATGTATACAGTATAGTTGTTGTATTTATATATGTATACAGTATAGTTGTTGTATTTATATATGTATACAGTATAGTTGTATTTATATATGTATACAGTATAGTTGTTGTATTTATATATGTATACAGTATAGTTGTTGTATTTATATATGTATACAGTATAGTTGGTTGTTGTATTTATATATGTATACAGTATAGTTGTTGTATTTATATATGTATACAGTATAGTTGTTGTATTTATATATGTATACAGTATAGTTGTTGTATTTATATATGTATACAGTATAGTTGTTGTATTTATATATGTATACAGTATAGTTGTTGTATTTATATATGTATACAGTATAGTTGTATTTTATGTATACAGTATAGTTGTAGTTTATGTATACAGTATAGTTGTATTTTATGTATACAGTATAGTTGTAGTTTATGTATACAGTATAGTTGTTGTATTATATGTATACAGTATAGTTGTTGTATTTATATATGTATACAGTATAGTTGTTGTATTTATATATGTATACAGTATAGTTGTTGTATTTTTATACAAATCATTAGTGAAATAGGACTTAATCTACACGTTGGCAATATTTACTTTGTTTTCCTAGGCCTTGTTAATATAAGCAGATATTTTGAACTTTTCGGAGAAGTCCGCTATACATAGTGCTGGCTATGTAGCACCATCTAGCATGAGTCTAAGAAACCCTGTCAACACTCTCAACACCACAAATTCACAAGAGGATAGGAAGCATTTGATTGATGAATGACTCATGCTTTCGACCACTTGCGGTAGCTGTTTTGGCAATCGTTGAGCCATTCGCGAATAAATGTTGCTACGCGAATGGTCCATGATTCTTCAATGCCCCGGGGAAAAAATAAAATAAAAATAAATAAAAATTATAATAGTAAAAATAATAATAACGCTTGTGTGATAGCATTTTAAATATGAACAGTATTCATCCCCTAGGGGAGCGACAAGGGGTGGGGACGCCAGAGCATGATCTTTAGACCTCCTTCCTAGAGACGGACTATAATTATTAAAAAACATCAATTATCTTCCTTTTATTATTATTCTTATTCCTCTCATTATCATTATCTCTTTCACACACTCTCGGCTCTTTCCACACCCACTTCACGTCTCCTGGTTTCCTGCCTGGCCCAGACAACATTCCTCTGGACCCCCTTATCCCTTACCACACACCCACTACCCCCTTATCCAGTCATTATCCCTTCACGAGGCCGAAGAACAAGTGCCTCTTTTCCTGTTCTTGATTTAGTTTTCGCTCCTTGATTCACTACTTCTTTTGTTTACATCATCCTCTTCGAAGTTCAAGCCCATGTCACACGAGCGCTTTTTCCGGCAATTGGGTTCTGGCATTTTCTTAAGGTATATATTAATTAAGTCCCATAAAATCATATACATTCAGTCTATTTGTCGATTCCAATGCGAATATACCAAAAACTAGAATGAAAAAATATAATAAAAAACTTACTCAATGAATATTGACGGAAAAAGCGCTCGTGTGACACCAAATAATCCTATTCCTTACCACTGTTGTTCCATTAATTCCTGACTAACAAATGCCTTTGTCCTGTTCATGATTTAGCTTTGGTGCTTAGTTAACTCCTATCCCGTTTCTCTCTGTTCAATAGATTTTGTCCAGAAGTCACCCATTTCATTAAACATAGCCCCAGCCTAGCTTACTTCCTGCCAACAAGTATTTTTCTCTCCCAAGCATATCGTTTTGAAACCTTTTATGATCAGACATTTCTTTTCTTAACCTTTTCAACTACGACAGGTTGTAGTTGACGAAGAGAAAATAAACTAGAAATAGCAATTATTTAAGAAAACGAGGTATCGCTGCATTGTGGGAATTCGCTGGAGGAAGGCTTGAATCTCATAATTACGACACACCTCTCAGAAACTAAATAAAATAGTCTACCAGAATACAATAGTCTACCAGAATACAATATAAATGGCGTCAACGGGTTGAAAGGGTGCACCTTTTAATATGTACGGTGTGTGTGTAGTAGCAAATGGGATTAAATTCCATCTCTCTCTCTCTCTCTCTCTCACGCTCTTCTTGAACCTTCTGTCCTCTTTAATATTCCCATTCCCATTCCCCTCCCCTCCCCTCCCTCCCTCTTATCTCCACTACCCACCACTCTCTCTCTCACGCTCTTCTTGAACCCACCGTCCTCTTTAATATCCCCCCCCTCCCTCCCATCTTATCTCCACCCGTCCCTCCCTCCCAATCCCTCTCCCCCCCCCTCCCTCTCTCTCTCTCTCTCTCTCTCTCTCTCTCTCTCTCACGCTCTTCTTGAACCCACTGTCCTCTTTAATATTCCTCCCAGCCAACCCCCTCCCCCTCCCCCCCCCCCTCCTCTTATCTTTCTCCCTCCCGCCCACCCACCCTTCGCATTTCCCACCCTCCTGTCAAATACCTCTCTCTCTCTCTCTCTCGATTATTGTACGAAACCTGTAGTTCTGGTAATGAATTGTTTTACTATGCTCAGATAAATATATTCAGCTTAGAAAGGATCCTACTGATAGTATAAACCAGAATAGCACAGATCGATATATCGCACTAGCTTAATATAATAAATATATTTAAACACACATACAAACACACACACAAAACAAACACACACACACACACACACATACAATATAGAGTGTGTGGATATAGAGATTGATAATGAGTGGTTGAGAATCATGAGTGGTATGGATGGATAAAAATTAGTGATTATGAGTAGCTAGAGTGGATGGTAGTGATCGTGGGTGGTATGGGGCAAGTATAGTACAAAGGAGTACAAAGGAAATCAAGCAACAACAGATCTAGTGACCCTTCTAGGTTGCTTGTCCTCCAAAACACTGAGGATCAAGTGTCCAAACAGTGGTTTAGAGTGGGTAAGGGAACATTGGAAAGGGAATTACTGCCCTGGAACTAATGTCCGTGGCAGGATTAGGAAGTTAGTAGGGGACAGATGGGTTAGTAACTGAGGGGAGGATAAAAATAAAGTTATTCATTTACAAACGCAGTCAATCGCGGGTTTGATGCGAGATATTTGTCTAGGCGGAGTTTAAATGAATCAACGGTGATGAAGTCTATAACGTTTTGGGGAAGCCCATTCCACAAGTTGACAACTCGATTGAAGAAGAAATTCTTAGATTCGTGTGAGTTAAAAGATTTACCAATAATTTTGCAACCGTTTCCCCGCGTGTAATTAGATTGGTCGATAGTGAAGTACTTACTACAGTTCATATTGTCGATGCCTTTGATGATTTTGAACACTTGAATTAAGTCACCTCTTAATCTGCGCTGGGTTAAAGGAAATAGATTTAATTCTCTAAGACGCTCTTCCTATGGTTTGTTCTTTAGGCTAGGTATCATTTTGGTAACTCTACGTTGAACTCGTTCTAGCTTGTTTATGTCTTTTTGGTAATAAGGGCACCAGCATTGAACGCAGTATTCCAGAAGAGGGCGGACTAAGGAATTGTAAAGGGTTAGGATAACGTCTTTGGATTTATGCTCAAATGACCTGCCAATAAAGCCAATTATTTTGTTTGCCTTCTTAACAACTTCTGAACATTGTTGACTCGGTTTTAGGTTACTCGATATTGTTACTCCCAGATCGGTTTCTCTGTTTACATTCTTAAGCTGAGTGCCATTCATCGAATAGTTTTGTTTCTCATTTAGGTATCCGATATGTAGTACTTTACATTTATCCGCATTGAAACTCATTTGCCAAATTTGGGCCCAACATGACAATTTATCTAGATTGTGTTGCATATCGTCAACTTGTTCTTTTGAGAGTACGCTATTTGCAATTTTTGTATCGTCAGCAAATTTTGAGATTGTACAGGTGAGACCCTCATCTATGTCGTTAATGTAAATTAGAAAGAGAATTGGTCCTAGTACCGATCCCTGGGGTACCCCGCTACTTACATGGGTCAATTTAGATGCCTTACCGTTTATGACTAGCCTACTCTTTGCTTTCTGTCGCTGACCCAATTTTCTATCCATTTCAACACACCGTCTTGTATTCCATGCGCTTTTAGTTTTAGCAGTAAACGTTTGTGGGGAATTCAAAAGTTGAATTCATCAACTGTATATAGTGAGTGAATATGTGTGGTTTGACAGGTTGAGTGATCGTGAGAGGTATAGGTGGATATAGTGGTTGATTATGCGTGGTATTGATGAATAAAATTAGTGATTATGAGTGGTTTGAGTAGATGGTAGTGATCGTGGATGGATATAGTGAGTGATTATGAGTGGTTTGAGTAGATAGATGGTCAGTGAGATTATGAGTGGTTTGAGTAGATGGTCAGTGATCGTGAGTGGTATGGGTGGATAAAATGAGTGATTATGAGTGGTTGTAATGGATGGTAGTGATCGTGGGTGGCATGGGTAGATATAGAGAGTGATATGAGTGGTTTATATGGATGGTACAGTGATCGTGGGTGATATGGGTGGATATAGTGAGTGATATGAGTGGTTCATATGGATGGTAGTGATCGTGGGTGGTATGGATGTATATAGTGAGTGATTATGAGTGATTTATATGGATGGTAGTGATTGTGGGTGGTATGGATGTATATAGTGAGTGATTATGAGCGATTTATATGGATGGTCAGTGATTGTGGGTGGTATGGATGGATATAGTGAGTGATTATGAGCGATTTATATGGATGGTCAGTGATTGTGGGTGGTATGGATGTATATAGTGAGTGATTATGAGCGATTTATATGGATGGTCAGTGATTGTGGGTGGTATGGATGGATATAGTGAGTGATTATGAGCGATTTATATGGATGGTCAGTGATTGTGGGTGGTATGGATGGATATAATATGTGATAATGGGTGATTTAAATGGGTGGCCAGTGATCTTGGATGGTATGGGTGGCTAAAATGAGCAAATATGAGTAGTATGAATGTATGGTAATGATCGAGGGTAGGGTATGGGTGGATATAGTGAATTATATCGTACCTAGACCGGCTGGATAAGGTAGATTGGGTTAGGTTCGATAATTAGGTGAAGCTACGTTTATTTAAGTTAAGATAACCAAAACCGTAAACCGCCACAACAAGCTTATTATTATTATTATTATTTATATATATATTTATTTGTTATTATTATTATTATTGTTTTTTTATGTGAGTGAGGGAGACCAAAAGGCAGAATTGCTTGTAACGAGTGCCTTCCCCAGAGTTGAAAGAGTAACAGGGCCAAAATTAAGGTACGTTCGAGCCAAAATGCCTGGACACACGGAGTTTTCAATATTCCTGTATTTAGATTGACACCCATGCACACATGCACACATGCACTCTTTCCGGCAACTTTATGTCATCATATTAATTCTGGCAAGGGTTTCGGGATTTTGTGTTTTCCCAACTGGAACTGGCAACTACAATTAAGGGGGGTGACGTGCGTTTTGTTATTTCTGTCCTTTTCACGCTTTCTCTGGCTTGTATCCAGTCGGCCCCATTCAGCCAACTATTTTAAGACGTTTATCCCCATCTAGGTGTCGATTTCTTCCTGGCGAGCGATAGCGAGCCAGCATTATATGAAGAAATCCGGCTTCGCCGGAGAAATTTGTCTATCAAAACATTTACAAATTTAGCCTGCTGTCAAACAAAAATAAAAACTATGCTGGCTCGCTACCTCTCACCAGTACAAAATGGACACCTGGATGGGGATAAACGTCTTAAAACAGTAGGCTGAATGGGACCAAATGGATACAAGCCAGAGAAAGATAGAAAAGGAGCGAACCAAAACAGGTGACCCCCTTAAGGTAGATCATCATACGTTGCCGGAAGTGTAATAACACATACATTCAGAAGCTTCCAGGTAGATAGATGTTTATATAAAGGTAGCACATTTAACACAGTACCAGGGTCCAGGGACGCCCTTTTTATAATATTCTTGCAACTATTAGACGATTTGACACAGCTTAGGAAGGACCTCTAGCAGAAAGCAGACTTCAAACTATCTCCACCAACCTTTTTAACTACCACAGATCCATTCCAAGCTGCATAATATCGTCTAAATAAAGCTAGCCAATAATATAACACACGTCGCTGGTACTCAAAGGGTTAAAAGACCAGACTTGCTGAGAAGAGTTGCCGGAAAAACGCTGGTGTGGCCCTGCATTTAAATCACCAAGTGTGCGTGTTAAACCGCCACGCCCCATTCTCACCAGCACTCCCTCTGCAGGCGTGTGTGCGCGCGTGAGTGTGTGTGCGTATACAAGTATATGTGAGTGTGTGTGTGTATTAAACAGTCACGCCCCTTTCTCTCTGCTTCACTCCCTCAACAGGTGTGTGCGTGTGTGGGGGGGGGGGGGGGGGGGACTGAGCTGACAGTTTTAAATGTACACACATTTCAAGACACTTGAAAACAGAACATTTAAGTTAGATTAGGTTAGGTTAGCTAAACTAGGTTAGGCAAATTAGGTTAGAGTAGGTTAGGTAGGTAGGCTAGGTTAGCTTAGATTAAATCCGGATACTTTTCAACAAATTTAGTGTAGGTTTGCCGAGTATAAGGTAGTTGTTGATACGACAGGGACTATACTGTTAGTGCATTGGTTTGCTAAGCTCTCACTTCGTCGTACAGTATCTTTTAACCCATTCAGTACCGGCACCGTCCTTGAAACTTTATTCCAGCTACTATTACAAGATTGTATTGTCTAAATAGGCCCTCCTTATATTCACAGCTTTTGAACTATATCACTTAACCCTTTTTACTAACAAAGACTCTTTTGTCTAAATATAGCTAGCATATAATGAAAAGACGTCGCCCTATTCAACTCCTACACTTATCCACCCTATTCAACATCTGACAGACATTAATACAGCACAGAATGAGCCAAACGTAATGACAGCTGAGACATGACTTATTAGCGCCACTGTACAGTCAGTCAGAATAGAGGTGCCCTTGCTCTAACCGGGTTGCAAAATAATAGAGATAAGCGAGGGAAAGGGGGGAAGAGGAAATAATTTAGGTGGTAATTATAGGGCGTGGCAACCCTCCTCTCCTTCCCGGCCACTCCATTGGTAGGGGGGCTCTCAGTGATGCCATACCGGGCGCCAATATATAACACTCATAAACACCCTAATAAACCCTCTAATATCAACCTGGACCCCAAACCCTCTAAAACTCTTAAACAAATCCTCTATCACATCCCGGAACCCAAAACATCTCGAAATTCTCTATCTATCTCGAAATTAATATACTGTATTATATACTGTTTATCGCCCATATAATACATATAATAAGGCCACGATTTATGTCCTAGAGTGCACCTTCTGAAATAATCTTGAAATGTATACGGAGGAAACTGTAAACATACGAAGATCTCGAAAATTGCGAAGCAAATTGGTTTGGGTTTCAAGTCACTTACTGCCCCTTACACCACTCCGTTTCATTCATGGGATTTTAATACCAGTGTAGAAGATCAAATGTCCATAGTCTAGTTCACACGGGCGCCTTCCCGGTAATTTGTTTCAGTCAGCAGCTCAATCCTGACGTGTGTGTGTGTGTGTGTGTGTTTGTGTGTGTGTGTTTTTTCCAATTGGAATCGGCAACAACATTGAGAATGAGAATACTATAGTTGGCTGAAATCTCACACAAACTGATATAGAAAAGTTCCCAGACCAGGGTAGACGAGAAAAGATGCTGAAAGTTAAAATAACAAAAACAACTCGTGTGACCAAGGATCCGAATACCCGGGCTTTAGGTTATAATAATTGAGTGTGTTGTGACCTGACCTCCTATGGGGGTGACCTGGTTGTGACAAGGGGCGGGTACCGTAAAGGTCAACATTGGTACCCTTGGCTCTATGGGGCATTGGTCATGGTCCTACTGGTTCAATGGTCCTTTAATGGCGGGGTCTTAAAGGTCGGTCTGGGTTTTAAATTATGGGCTTTAGTTCAAGATATTAAAAGACTCATTCCTTTGATAAAGTATCTCAACATCTATTTAGTAATATCGTTTTACTTAGAGCAGTACGTTATTTACTCTCTCTCTCTCTCTCTCTCTCTCTCTCCCTCTGCTATCCTTACCTTCCACTTTGTAGCAAATTCTTATGTTAGCATTAAGTCCGGACTGCCTAGTAGGGACCGCAAGGTCTGTGCAGTCTGTGTATCTATGTAACTCAATGTAACTAAAAACCAGTAAAGTACAATAACAAATCTGGAGAGAGAGAGAGAGAGAGAGAGAGAGAGAGAGAGAGAGAGAGGGAGGTAGTGAACTTACAGAAAAGGGTATGAACACATCCGGTGGCCTAGTAGGAAGAGGGGCTGGTATAAATGACAGGTAATTACAGGTGATAAATAAACAACCCTGTGACCCCTTATTGTGACCCACAACACTTTGATATACATAGATACCGGAAGTCGATTTTATTCTGGGCGAGCGATAGCCAAAAATGTATAAATTTAGAGTGAAGGGGGTCTGGGTGGTAATTTCTAGGTTTGGAGAGAGAGAGAGAGAGAGAGAGAGAGAGAGAGAGACGGTATGCATTATTCAAGACAGCTCCCCTTTCCGCCTCTACCACAACACATGCACACACACACACATACACAAATAAGCACACACCAACACCACACACACACACACATACAACACCAAACATACACACACACACACACACATACACATACCAAAACACAGCACAACACACCATTTGCATAACACATGTCCTTCTCAATCATCTAAATCATCTAAAATCATCATCGTACTGAAAGAATTATGATGAAAGAATTATGATTTAACTTAAAACTAGAGGGATAACTTAAGCTGAAATGATGGAGGCAGACCATGATTCTTGACCATGACTGTACGGTCGTGTTAATAAGTCATGTACCAAACAGTCATTACGTTTGGCTCGTTCTGTCCTGTATGTCCAGATGTTGAATAGGGTGGATAAGTGTAGGAACATGCATATCTCACTCGACAGGAAGAACTAATGCTTAGATATATATAGACGATACCGATTATTGACCAAAACATACTTGGTACCGAAAAATCACTTATTTGGCCGACTGTACATAACTCACTTTGTAGGGATGGTGTATGGTAGTCGTCTACAGGGGTGTGATCAATTATACCAGGATCTATGTTGTCTTCTTGTTGTCTTCTCTCTCTCTCTCTCTCTCTCTCTCTCTCTCTCTCTCTCTCTCTCTCTCTCTGCGTGTGTGTGTTATGTATGTTTTTATTTTTTTGCATGTGAATGAGGAAGACAAAAGGCAAAACTGCCTGTGACTAGTGCCTCCCCCAGAGTTAAGAGTGACAGGGCCAAAATCATGTATGTATATATGTATATATGTATGTATGTGTGTATGTATGTATGTGTGTCAAATGTATGTATGTATGTATTGTATGTAAAATGCTAGAAACGGTCATAAGAGACAGACTCGTAAATCACTTAGAGGCAAATAACTTACTTAAAGATACTCAACACGGCTTTCGTAAAAAACGTTCCTGTTTAACAAACCTCTTGGACTTCTTCCACGATATCCTCAACCTCTACAATGAGAGTAAAGCTGTAGATATTATATACCTTGATTTTCAAAAGGCCTTTGACAAAGTTCCCCACAAACGTTTACTGCTAAAACTAAAAGTGCATGGAATACAAGACGGTGTGTTGAAATGGATAGAAAATTGGCTCAGCGACAGAAAGCAAAGAGTAGTCATAAACGGTAAGGCATCTAAATGGACCAATGTAAGTAGCGGGGTACCCCAGGGATCGGTACTAGGACCAATTATCTTTCTAATTTACATCAACGACATAGATGAGGGTCTCACCTGTACAATCTCAAAATTTGCTGACGATACAAAAATTGCAAATAGCGTACTCTCAAAAGAACAAGTTGACGATATGCAACACAATCTAGATAATTTGTCATGTTGGGCCCAAATTTGGCAAATGAGTTTCAATGCGGATAAATGTAAAGTACTACATATCGGATACCTAAATGAGAAAGCAAACTATTCGATGAATGGCACTCAGCTTAAGAATGTAAACAGAGAAACCGATCTGGGAGTAACAATATCGAGTAACCTAAAACCGAGTCAACAATGTTCAGAAGTTGTTAAGAAGGCAAACAAAATAATTGGCTTTATAGGCAGGTCATTTGAGCATATCTACAAAGAAGTTATCCTAACCCTTTACAATTCCTTAGTCCGCCCTCTTCTGGAATACTGCGTTCAATCCTGGTGCCCTTATTACCAAAAAGATATAAACAAGCTAGAACGAGTTCAACGTAGAGTTACCAAAATTATACCTAGCCTAAAGAACAAACCATACGAAGAGCGTCTTAGAGAATTAAATCTATTTCCTTTAACCCAGCGCAGATTAAGAGGTGACTTAATTCAAGTGTTCAAAATCATCAAAGGCATCGACAATATGAACTGTAGTAAGTACTTCACTATCGACCAATCTAATTACACGCGGGGAAACGGTTGCAAAATTATTGGTAAATCTTTTAACTCACACGAATCAAAGAATTTCTTCTTCAATCGAGTTGTCAACTTGTGGAATGGGCTTCCCCGAGACGTTATAGCCTGCAGCACCGTTGATTCATTTAAACTCCGCTTAGACAAATATCTCGCATCAAACCCGCGACTGACTGCGTTTGTAAATGAATAACTTTATTTATCCCCCCCCTCAGTTACTAACCCTTCTGTCCCCTACTAACTTCCTAATCCTGCCACGGACATTAGTTCCAGGGCAGTAGTTCCCTTTCCAATGTTCCCTTACCCACTCTAAACCACTGTTTGGACACTTGATCCTCAGTGTTTTGGAGGACAAGCAGCCTAGAAGGGTCACTAGACCTGTTGTTGCTTGATTTCCTTTGTACTCCTTTGTACACACACACACACACACAATTACATAACATTAACCTTTTTCCTAAGTGGAAAAATGTATACAAATAATGCGATTATCTTAACTAACTGATGTCTGATGCCTTAGTTACCTATCATTGAGGGATTGATTTTTTGTTTAGCACTTTCAATTAATGTATTTGTAGTTTGCCCCGATACTTGGAAAGCAATGCCCTCTATGAAAACAATTCTCAGCCTTAACCAGTTTCTCGTAAATTCCGGGCTAGGTATCGCCAGTCTAAATCGCTCGCCCAGAAACAGTCGACACCTTAAGGGTGAACCGTCTTATTTTTTTTTTTTTTTTTTTTTTTAAGAGACAATGAACGGAGGAAGGAAAAACACAGATAAAACAAAAAGGTCCATGTGCCTAAAGGCATCCTCCATTCATAAAATGTTTGTAACAACTGGATTTAAACATTTGTTGATTGTAAGTTTGTGGAAAGCAATTCGAGGGAAGTGAATTCCAAAGAGTAGTAGCTCTGGGGATAAATGAATTCTGATAAGCAGAAGTTCTGCATTGTGGAGGAGAAAGTGTAAATTCATGGGCGCTCTCAGCTGCCCTAGTTCTACGGGGAAAGATGTGGAGAGGCGGCACAATTGAAGCAAGTTCCTCGGAACAATTGCTGTGAAAATATCTGTAGAATAATGCAAGGGATGCAACGTTTCTTCGTATGGCTAATGTAGGAAGGTCCTGTGTGATTGCAGGGTTATTGATTAATCTAATAGCTTTATTTTGAATTTTGTCCAACTGCCTCAATGCAACCACTCCACTTCCACCCCACAGAGGTGAACAGTACTCCATCTGAGAGCGCACATGACTTTTATATATTACGGCCAACTGCTCGTCAGTGAAGAATTCTCGAACTCTGTACAGGAGTCCCAGTTTTTTAGAGGCATTCTTAGCAATGCTTCTAACATAATGTGTCCAGCTCAAGTTAGTAGTTAATGTTACACCGAGAATGTCAATACTAGGGGAAGTGGGAATATTTACATCATTAAAAATATATGGGAGTCAGTGAGATTTTGTCGGTTAGAAAATTGAATGTACTTGGTTTTCTGTGCATTAAAGGAAACTAGATTCTCTTGTCCCCATTCATTAATTCTAGAAAGGTCCTGGTTCAGAGAAATTGCAGTGTTTATTTTTGAATTTATAAGATCGGGTTGGGTGAAAGAATTGGTAAATGTGAAGGAACTGTGGAGTGTTGAGTCATCTGCGTAGGAATGTATTGGATTATGAGTGGTAGAGATGAGATCATTGATATGAATGAGGAACAGAGTTGGGGCCAAAACTGATCCCTGGGGAACACCAGCATTTATTGAGTGAAATTGAGAATAAAGGCCATCTACCATTACACATATTATAATGATAATAGCCAATTGACCACTTGCGAGTTTCCTGAAACTCGCAAGTGGTCAGTTGGGGATAACCGTCTTACAATATAAAAACCATTGGAGTAAAACAGGGAGGGTTCCAAAAAAGGCCCTCATAAGAACATAAGAAAATGTGAGTCTGCAGATAACCAATTGGCTCACACAAGGCAGATCCCTCTCACACCCAACCCATCTCTATGTCCATTTAATGTTATCTTGAAGCTCTATCGTTCTTGATCCCACTATGGCGCTAGGTAGCCTATTCATCGGATCAGGTATGGTTAAGGGACCCCACCTCGCTTTTTTTTATCTTTCTCTCCCTCTCTCTTTGGCTTTTATCCATTCTGCCCCATTCAGCTTACTGTTTTAAGACGTTTACCCCCATCCAGGTGTCAATATTTTCCTGGCGAGCGGTAGCGAGCCAGCATATATAAATATTTGTTATGACAGCAAGCTAAACTTTTACAGTTTTCGATAGAAAATTTTCTCCGGCGAAGCCAGATTTCTCCATACAATGATGAATCGCTATCGCTCGCCAGGAAGAAATCGACACCTGGATGGGGATAAACGTCTTAAAACAGTTGGCTGAATGGGGTCGAATGGATACAAACCAGGGAAAGAGAGAAAAGGGAGAGAAAGAGAGAACAAGCCGGTGATAAAGAGAGAAAAGGGAGAGAAAGAGAGAACAAGCCGGTGACCCCCCCTTAAGATATTGCAAGTAACCTGAGATTCCCTTGCATCAACATATTCCCGGGTTCATGAAGTAATGCAACAGGACAGTATAAGGGTCTTGCAATACGGGACAACAACACGGTAACATTATTTTCTAGGCTACAGGCGAATATGTGACGTGTATAGATAGATAGATAGAGAGAGAGAGAGAGAGAGAGAGAGAGAGAGAGAGAGAGAGAGAGAGAGAGAGAGAGAGAGAGAGATAGATAGATAGATAGATAGAGAGAGAGAGAGAGAGAGAGAGAGAGAGAGAGAGAGATAGATAGATAGATAGATAGATAGAGAGAGAGAGAGAGAGAGAGAGAGAGAGAGAGAGAGATAGATAGATAGATAGAGAGATAGATAGAGAGAGAGTTTAATCAGCAGTGTAGGACTTAATAAAGAACATCGATCGAATAGAACTGCGTGTGGTAACTCCTCCCCCCCTCCCTTTCTCTCTCTCCCTCCCCCCTCCCCCCTCCCTTTCTCTCTCTCCCCCCCCCCCCCCTCCTCTCTCTCTCAAATTATTTATCACTCCCTCTATCTATTTATCTATCTATCTTTCTTAATTACGCTTATGTATGATACAAAAATACATCTATTCAATAATGGATCTACAAACTTTCATATTATTCTTAAGAGTATAGCTACACGATTCAGGTCTAGCAATACCAACACACACACACACACACACACACACACACACACACACACACACACACACACACACACTCTCTACACATGCAATTTACGAAATAGGAAAATATTCGCAGCATCAACGCTATTCATAATGTACAGTCTCGCTAATAAGTCATGTCTCGGCACCAAGTATGTTTTGATCAATAATTGGTATCAGCAATATCTAAGCTTCATTTCTTCATATCGAGTGAAATATACAAACATGTTCCTACACTTACCCACCCTATTCAACATCTGACAGACATTAATACAGCACAGAACAAGCCAAACGTAATGACAGCTGGTACATGACTTATTAGCGCGACCGTACATACCGTACATATTATTAATTGACAAGTTGGTAAGGTAAGATCAAAATTATATTATGCAGCTTGGGAAGGATCTGTGGTAGTTAACCCGTACAGTACCGGTGACGTATTTTTCAGTACATTCTGGCAACTATTAGACGATTTTATTGAGCTTAGAAAGGACGTCTAGCAATAACAAGGCTTCAAACTAACTCAACCCACCCTTTTAACCACCACAGATCTTTCCTAAGCTGCATAGTATCGTCTAGCAATAATAAGGCTTCAAACTAACTCAACCCACCCTTTTAACCACCACAGATCTTTCCTAAGCTGCATAGTATCGTCTAGCAATAATAAGGCTTCAAACTAACTCAACCCACCCTTTTAACCACCACAGATCTTTCCTAAGCTGCATAGTATCGTCTAGCAATAATAAGGCTTCAAACTAACTCAACCCACCCTTTTAACCACCACAGATCTTTCCTAAGCTGCATAGTACGTCTAGCATAATAAGGCTTCAAACTAACTCAACCCACCCTTTTAACCACCACAGATCTTTCCTAAGCTGCATAGTATCGTCTAGCAATAATAAGGCTTCAAACTAACTCAACCCACCCTTTTAACCACCACAGATCTTTCCTAAGCTGCATAGTATCGTCTAAATATAGCTAGAACAAAATATAACACACGTCACTGGTACTCAAAGGGTTAAAAGGGTTGGTCGAGATAGTTTGATGCCTTATTAGTGCTAGAGGTCCTTCCTAAGCTGAATACAATTTGTCTAATAGTTACCAGAATATTATAGAAAGGACGCCCCTGGTACTGAAGGGGTTCAACCAAATATCATAGTAACCCCCAAGACGTCAGACCAGGTAGTGTTAAGGGGGGACGGACCCCCTTCTCCCTCATGTTTAGCCTCATTAGTTTTGAGATTTTATGACGTTCGTTCCATTAGTTTGGCGATTTCGAAACCTTTCAATCCATTTATTTGTCAATATTCAGACCTTTCGTGCCATTGTGTTGTCAGTTTTATCCGGGCGAGCAATAGCGAGCCTGTAATTTGAGGAGGAACCGGCCGAAGACATTTTTATACCAAAAAATTTACAAATTTATCTTGAAAGGGGGTCGAAGGGGTGTTTTTTTTTTAAACTTGATGGAGGTCCAGCCAGGAAACTAATGTATAAGTAAATAAATAAATATATAGACCAAAAAATAAACACTACCCCCTTAAGGAATCACAATGTTATGTTCAAAATAAGACAGCAGTTTAATTGAGCCTTATCGCAGTGGTTCCTGATCGGACCAATATATTTGAACACAATGACCAATTAAGTAACACCCCGTTCTTAACATTAATCATCAATTACAAACCCCAATGCACTTGAATAAACTAATGAAAGCAAATGATCCTCCCGGGATTCTAACTCGGGACACCACACCCAGAACATAAGCATCTAAACCATTACACCACCACCCAAACAGTTCCCACATCAATGACCGTACGTGACTGTTGGTGTGTGTCATTAGTCAGGTCGTGTGTGGCCGCAGGGTGTTGTGGGATAGTGACAATGGGGGGAGGGAGGGGTCAAATGAACAACTACGCCCAATTATTGTTCTTTTACCAGGTTAGTTTTCTCTCACTACCTCCCCCTCTCGCTCTCTCTCTCTCTCTCACACATCGATTTTAGAATTTTACTTCTTTTGACCCCCCCCCCCACCCCCGACACATACACATACACACACACACACACTTGTTTGGTCATCGAGTAGAACAAACTGCCAAAGAATGTGGTGCAATGTATTACAGTTGACACGTTCAAAAGGAATCTAGACATCCATTTCGAGGAGGTTGGAGTAATATACTGTAGGTAAAAGCAAGAAATTTAGGTTAATCATCAGCCATATACAATATTTCTCCACTTCCTTCTTTACTGTGAATTTCCCAGTAGAAATGTTCTCATTATGCTAGGGGCCTTGTTCTCATTATGCTAGGGGCCTTGTTCTCATTATGCTAGGGGCCTTGTTCTCATTATGCTAGGGGCCTTGTTCTCATTATGCTAGGGGCCTTGTTCTCATTATGCTAGGGGCCTTGTTCTCATTATGCTAGGGGCCTTGTTCTCATTATGCTAGGGGCCTTGTTCTCATTATGCTAGGGGCCTTGTTCTCATTATGCTAGGGGCCTTGTTCTCATTATGCTAGGGGCCTTGTTCTCATTATGCTAGGGGCCTTGTTCTCATTATGCTAGGGGCCTCGTTTCCTTAACTAAAATTCATGCTGACCCAAGGTTGGAAGGTGTGGTGGGTGGGAAGAGAGCCTTCTGCTTTGCTATCCCTACCTTCCACTTTGTAGCAAATTCGATGTTAGCATTAACTCCGGATTGCCTAGGTTCGGTTCGGTTCGGTTCGGTTCGGTTCGGTTCGGTTCGGTTCGGTTAGGTTAGGTTAGGTTAGGTTAGGTTAGGTTAGGTTATAGTCTATAATTTGCAGCTGAAGGTAAATTGAAGCCCTTAGCAACTGATTGATTAAGACTTGGGCCTAATGGAAATATATGAAAGATTTGTTTGCGTCATGTGAATACCAAACATTCATTATTAACAACATATTTCGGTATGTGCAAGGTCTGTGCAGTCAGTGTATCTATGTAACTCTCTCTCACACCCCATTCATCGCCAACAGTACGTGACAGTTGCCGTATAGATTGATATAACTCACAGGTCATTACTGGGATCCTAGGGGGGCCAAGGGGGGTTGTGGGATACGAACAAGGGGGACAAATGAACAACTACACAGATACATTGATGATTTATTTTTATTTTATTTTTTGACCGGGGTAGTAATCTATTACTTACAACACGCGCGCGCGCGCGCACGCGCACACACAGCCCGTAGCCTAGTAGGTAGAGCTCTCGTCTCACACACGAGGGGTCGGGGGTTCAATCCCCGGCCGGGCGGAGACAAATTGGGCTTGTCTCCTTTCATGTGTTAGCCTCAGTTCACCTAGCTGTAAATAGGTACCTGGAATAAGTGGACGACGTTGTGACGACCCATCTGGGGTTGGCAAAAATGGTACAAGGCGAGATGGGTATCATATGGTTCACCTAAGCTGATGGCTACCTAAGCCTTCGGGCGAGACGGTACCGTCTATAGTGAGAATGGTACCATACAGATCCACCCTAAACCTTCGTTTCCGATGTCGCCAATTGGCTAAAATACAGACTACACACACATCCACAGCCATTCCAACGATACATATAACACCTACACATTATAGGAGGCGGGAAATAACGAGCATGCTCACTCCCGCAATACAACTAGAGTAAGTACAACTAGAGTAAGTACAACTAGAGTAAGTACACCATATAAGTTGCATGAATTACGGATCACACAGTTACTAATCTTTCATATCTCTCTCTCTCTCTCTCTCTCTCTCTCTCTCTCTCTCTCTCTCACACACACACACACGATCATACTTCATAGGATCAATAATATAGCCTTGTATGATTGACGAGTTCCTTGCGAAAAGCTACCCCCCCCCCCCCCCCCCACACACACACACAGCACAAACCATCGATGACAGTACGTGACAATTGCCGGTCATTAGTGTAGTCAAGATCAATTGGGCGTAGTCGTGTGTGGCCCGGGGATGTTTAAGGGGAGGCAGACCGTTTTTCTGGACCCCCTTCTCCCTCATGTTTAGCCCCACTAGTTTTGAGATTATAAGACATTCGGCCCATTATTTTGGCGATTTTAACACCTGTCGGCCCACTTCTTTGTCAATTTTAAGACCTTTCGTGCCATTTAGGTGTCGATTATTTCCTGGCGAGCAATAGCGAGCCTGCAATTTTAAGAGGAATCGGCCTTCGGCCGGATTTTTTTTTCTACCGAAAAATGTACAAATTTATCTTGAAGGGGGGTCTAGGGGGTGTTTTTCTAAGCTT
Organism: Paralithodes platypus; assembly: GCA_032716605.1. Classification (NCBI taxonomy): domain Eukaryota; kingdom Metazoa; phylum Arthropoda; class Malacostraca; order Decapoda; family Lithodidae; genus Paralithodes; species Paralithodes platypus. Next base: position 32,966,558 of record CM064576.1, read on the forward strand.
GATGGAGGTCTAGGGAGGAAACTAAACAAAATATGAATACATGAATTAATAGACCAAACAAACGGTCAGTCTGCCCTAAAGGGTTACGGGCTAGAGGGTCAAAAGAGCAACGACATCGTATTTAGTGTTGGCAGTTGGTGGGAATTGATGGATGGACGAGATTAAGGCGCGTTTTGACAGTTTATTTTAGCTATCTTTGGACGATATTATACAGCGTAGGTGTTTGGTGTTCCAATATCCATGATAATCACACATGTAGAAACGACTATAGTTAAAGATTAATATGGGAAACTGCCATCTAAATTCAGCCTCCCTTTCTATTTTGGTTCATTTTCACCATATAAGACTTAAATGGCAAACCATCATCATCACCATCATGAAACAAAACGTATTCACGTCTTATACAGATTTGGCGCGTTCAGCAGCAGCATTCCAAGTTGCCCTGCCATTGGCTAAATACACTATACTTCATTGTAGATAACCTAACACGAGCTATTTGTCAGTCTAATTATACATGCAATTAAAGTTTGAAATCTTTAATTATACATGCAATTAAAGTTTGAAATCTTTAATTATACATGCAATTAAAGTTTGAAATCTTTAATTATACATGCAATTAAAGTTTGAAATCTTTAATTATACATGCAATTGAAGTTTGAAATCTTTAATTATACATGCAATTAAAGTTTGAAATCTTTAATTATACATGCAATTAAAGTTTGAAATCTTCAAAATTTAAGTAATATCAGCATTTTGCTACATAACATAATATACCTTAAATTCCAATGCGAAAGAGCCTCAAGGTATTACAAGAAAAAACCTGCTCGGCGAAAATTACCGGAAAGAGCGCTCGTGTGACACTGGCTTAACTTATAAAACCTGTCTAACTTCAGATTAGGGTAGGCTATGATTTCGAAGGCGAGAAATATATGCAAAAATGAAAATGCGACTATTAAAATATATGAACAAGTAATATAGCTCTATTTGTACCAGGGATAGAGGTACTGAAAACCCATTGTTAAGGGAAGACTGTAATAATCGAATTCATTTATTAACTCCCAACACCAAACAACTCCCAATTTAGGATGATATCTTTCCTGTGTGCTGACTGTCTCAAAATGTTAATTAAGTAACACCCCGTTCTTAACATTAATCATCAATTACAAACCCCAATGCACTTGCATAAACTAATGAAAGCATATGGTCCTCCCGGGATTCGAACTCGGGACACCACACCCAGAACATAAACATCTAAAACAAAAAATGAGTACATAATATGTGCGACTAAAGATATATAAACAGAATTGAATGAATTGAATTACTGCTTGGTAGTGAGATGATTAGGAAAGGAGACGCCGCGCATCCAGTGAGGTGACGGGTGAACTAAGTGGGGGAGACAGCCGTGCGCCACCATCAAAAGACCCATTGTCCCCCAATCACCAGACCTCGTGACTTAACAGACCTATTACAGACACACGGACACTCACTCCTGCTGCTGCTGCACCCTTTGTCACACCACCACGCCATCTTTCCAACACCACCTTTGTCACACCACGCCATCTTTCCAACACCACCTTTGTCACACCACGCCATCTTTCCAACACCACCTTTTATGTTAACGTTTTGTATTTGTATTTATTTATACGTACCAATAATGAGGTAGGTCAGGTACTCACATTTCTCCAGCCGATCACACTCACCTGTAAATAAATAAGGACGCACGTTAGTTGTGAAAAATACAATTATAAGTATACAGTATGTATATTTGTTTATTTACCTTTATTTTTATTTTTTATTTGCTCGCTCAATTTCTATTTTTATAATAGGAATTCTTTATTATTCAGTACACTAGGGCTATAACAAAAACTCGATCAATTTCTACTTCCACCACCCAAGTTAATTAGCCTATTAGCGTGAATATAAACACCATGCGAGTAGGATCAAGTTGTCAATAAAGTGTTCCTTCTCATTCTGGTGTTTATATTAATTATGGTGTTTATATTCATTCTGGCAACTTTTCTATGTATTATAAAATTAATTATTAGCATTAATTATTAGCATTATGATCCAACATTCCCCGAACAAAGCCGTGTAGGGGAGCGAGCCAAGTGACCACTTGAGGGTTTCGTTCTACAAGGAAGTTGGATCTGCAGACATCGATATAGAAAAGAAATGCAATAATAATTTAGGCTTCTGGCGAGTAAAAAGTATGTTGAATTGCGTTTTCTATATTTATAAATGTATTATGACCATATTTTAGCTGGTAATTCTGCTATATAACGATGTCTGCAGCTCCAACTTCCTTATAGAACGAAACTCGCAAGCGGTCAATTGGTGTGCCACTTATCACTAACGCTGACATTCACCACAGGGAGGGAGAAGAGAAAGTCTCGCCATTTTGGACTCCACTCGTACACAATCATCAATTATAGTCACTGGTTTGGTCGTTGGAGCTTACGGTGACCAGCAACTTAGTCACAATGATTATAGTCTGTTCATTCTAGGGTGGGGCAGAAATCGTAACATCTAACCTCTCATAATTCAGAAAGGACTAGAGTGATCGAACTAATATTTCTACCATATAGGAAGACTTGGCTAGGGAATAGGTGAACAAATTGACAGCTCATTTGCTCCAGCCCTTTTTGAGTTACAGAGGTTAGAGGTTACGATTTCTGCCCCACCTAGAATGAACGAACTATAGACGGCAAACATACCACTCACGATTTAAGGGGGGATCTCCACTTGAGGGATTTTTTTCTTGACCCCTTTCTCCCTCATGTTTAGCCCCATTGCTTTTGATATTATAAAACGTTTGCCCCATTAGTTTAGCGATTTTAAGAACTTTCACCCCATATTAAGACCTTTCGTGCAATTCAGGTGTCGATTTTATCCTGGCGAGCGATAGCGAGCCTGTAATTTAAGAGGAACCGGCCTTCGGCCGGGAAATTTTTCTACCGAAAAATGTACAAATTTATCTTGAAAGGGACTCAAGGGGGTGTAATTTTAAGCTTGATGGAGGTCTAGGGAACGTTTTCTTGTTCTTATACCGGTAAGTGAAAGTTTGCCTGAGACGAAGCTGGTTACATGCAGATAAATTATGGCCAACTGAGAGATAATGAGTGTGTGTGCATCCTAGATTGGTGAACGAGTATATAATAACCTAGTGTTCTCTCTCTCTCTCTCTCTCTCTCTCTCTCTCTCTCTCTCTCACTCACTCTCTCTCTACACACACACATACACACACCCACATCTCTTCATTACGCCATCAAACCCTAAGGACAATATAGAAGATGAAGGGAGAGGCGAGGGAGGAGGGGAGGGAAGGGGATTAAGACGAGAGGGAAGAAAGGGGGGTGAGGGAGTTAGGGGTGAAGGAAGGGAGGGAAGGAGGTAGGTAAGGGGAGAAAATTGAGGGGTGGAGGGAACGAAGGGAGGGAAGGAGAGGGTGAGGAGGGGGGAGGTAGACGAGGGGAGAAAAGAGGGACGGAAGGAAGAGAGGAAGGGGAGTGAAGGGGGAAAGGGAGAGAGAGGTAGACAGGGGGAGAATATTGAGGGACGAAGGGAGGGGGGTGAGGAGGGAGGGAGACAAGGGGAGAAAGAGGGACAGAGGCACAAGGAAGGAAGGAGGGAGGGGAGGGAAGGAAACAAAATAATGACAGGGATGGAGGATGGGGGAGGGAGAAGGGGGGAAGGGTGGGGGGGGGGGGGGGGCGGGAGGGAGGTTATACAGAGAATTGAGGGAGGGAGACCATAGGAGGGAAAAAGATAATGGCAGGGAGAGAGGGAGGGAGAAGAATGGGGGGCGGGGGGAGGAAGGAGGGGGAGGAATAACAAATGAAAGGGAGGGAGGGAGAAAGGAGGGGTGAGGAATAATAAAATAAATATGGAGGGAGATAGGAATGATAAAGAAGAAGAAGAAGAAAGATAGAGAGAGGGAAGAGGATTTCTAGAGTTGAAAGAATGCCAGACAAATAGAGGGAATAAGGAAACATACAACGAAGTAGAGAGAGAGAGAGAGAGAGAGAGAGAGAGAGAGAGAGAGAGAGAGAGAGAGAAGGGTGTCAAGAGTGAATGATGAGAGGGGAGAGAGCGAGGACAAAAACCAGACTTCAGTTGAGAAATACCTCCCTCTCTCTCTCTCTCTCTCTCTCCCCTAGTGTCATATTCCCCTATCAATGATCGCTATACGTGTGCGTGTGACCATGGCCCGTGCATGTGTGTGTGTGGGCGTTTGCATACAAATGCACTCGCATATGTATGTGGTGTGTGTGTGTGTGTGTGTGTGTGTGTGTGTGTGTGTGTGTGTGTGTGTGTGTGTGTGTGTGTGTTTTTTTTTTCCTCAATGTGATTGTGTGCGTGCGTGCCTGTGTGTCATGTGCATGTGTGTGTGCGCAAGTAGTTGTAATAAGCAGTTATACACCATTCATTACTGGAGGTCCTTCCTAAACTGTATACAATCGCCTAGCATTACCAAGAATAATCTAAAAAAAGACACCATGATAGAATAAGGGTTAAGGGGATTTCATTTGTTTAATAGGTTCCTTCCTAGAACTTCATAAAAGCTTTAAAACAATCCCACAAGACCCCCCCCCCCCCTCACACACACACACACTTCAAGATAAACATGCCTCTGTGAGTCTGAGTCTGAGTCAGTCTCTCTCTCTCTCTCTCTCTCTCTCTCTCTCTCGCTGATGATGATGATGCAGCGCAGTGATTGATGTATTGCGAGTAGGTCAAGGAGATGGCGGGGACGAGTGTGTGTGTGTGTGTGTGTGTGTGTGTGTGTGTGTGTGTGTGTGTGTGTGAAACTCTTATCACACACACACACACACACACACACACACACACACACACACACACACACACACACCTGATCATGAAGTAATGTGAGTGCATCATTGCGAATAGGTCAAGGAGAAGGTGGGGATGATTGTGTGTAGTCTCTCTCTCTCTCTCTTATTCCTCATTTTAGCAAAAGAGAGAGAAAGAGAGAACGAGAGAGAGAGAGAGCGAGAGCGAGAGCGAGAGCGAGAGCGAGAGCGAGAGAGAGAGAGAGAGAGAGAGCGAGAGCGAGAGAGAGATTAATTAATTGTGAACACTTGGCCTTATTACGATACTAAGACATAACAGTTGCATTAATTGTCGATAAATCAGCTGCTGACGGAGTAAAGATTTTGCCTGGTAATACTTTGAATCACATTGTTCAATTTATCGTTAAATTATTATATTCTGCTTAAGGGGAGATGGTTCACTTTTTGGCCGATTTTTGCATGTATACATTATTTTTCTAGTTTCCTCTCTAGACCTCCATCAAATTAAAAAAAAAACATCCATTAGAGCCCCTTTCTAGATGAATTTGTAAATTTTTCGGTAGAAAATGTTCTCGGCCGAAGGCCGATTCTTCCAACATTACAGGCACACTATCGTTCGCCAGGCAAAAAATCGACACCTAAATAGCACGAAAGGTCTAAATATTGACGAAGAAATGGGGCGAAAGGTCTTAAAATCGACTAACTAATGGGGTAAACATCCAAACATCTGAAAACTAATGTGGCTAAACATGAGGGAGAAAGTGGTCCAGAAAACAGGCCCATCCCCCCTTAAAAAGAACTCTGTGAATAAAAATGTGTCACAGGTATCTAAATGTCTGAACCACCGTTGACACATGGCATAAGTTTTTTTCTCTCATTTTCTCTCTTTCTCTGGTGTGTATCCATTCGGCCCCATTCAGCCTACTGTTTTAAGACGATTATCCCCATCCAGGTGTCGATTCATTCCTGGCGAGCGATAGTGCTACTTGCGGAAACATTGGGGGTGTCGTTGTTGAAAGGATGCCGGCAACCGGAAGGAGGCTACGAGGGTAGATTATTATAGTTGGCTGGAATAGTTTAATGCTGGAATTTGGATGTTTTAATGGGAGATGGTTCGTTTTTCGGGACACCCTTCTCCCTCATGTTTAGCCCCATTAGTTTTAAGATTTTAAGACGTTCGGCCATTTAGTTTGGCAATTTCAAACACTTTTCACCCCATGTTATTGTCAATTTTAAGACCTTTCGTGGCATTTAGGTGTCATGTAATTTTAAAAGGAACCGGCCTTTGGCCGGGACATTTTTCTACCGAAAAATGTACAAATTTATCTTGAAGGTCTATAAGGTGTTTTGTTTAAGCTTAAAGGAGGTCTAGATACTGAACTACAAAAAAATAATTAATACATAAATAGACCAAACAAATAGCCACTACCCCATTAATAGCCACTACCCCATTAATAGCCACTACCTCATTAATAGCCACTACCCCATTAATAGCCACTACCCCATTAATAGCATAGACACACCCCATTAATAGCCACTACCCCATTAATAGCCACTACCCCATTAATAGCCACTACCCCATTAATAGCCCCTACCACATTAATAGCCACTACCCCATTAATAGCCACTACCCCCATTAATAGCCACTACCCCATTAATAGCCACTACCTCATTAATAGCCACTACCCCATTAATAGCCACTACCCCATTAATAGCCACTACCCCATTAATAGCCACTACCCCATTAATAGCCACTACCCCATTAATAGCCACTACCCCATTAAATAGCCACTACCCCATTAATAGCCACTACCCCATTAATAGCCACACTACCCCATTAATAGCCACTACCCCATTAATAGCCACTACCCCATTAATAGCCACTACCCCATTAATAGCCACTACCCCATTAATAGCCACTACCCCATTAATAGCCACTACCCCATAATAGCCATACCATTAATAGCCACTACCCCCTTAATAGCCACTACCCCCTTAATTGCCACTACCCCCTTAATAGCCACTACCCCCTTAATTGCCACTACCCCCTTAATAGCCACTACCCCATTAATAGCCACTACCCCATTAATAGCCACTACCCCATTAATAGCCACTACCCCATTAATAGCCACTACCCCATTAATAGCCACTACCCCCTTAATAGCCACTACCCCATTAATAGCCACTACCCCATTAATGGTGATGTCGCAGGAGCACTTTTCCCGTCAAATGTCCATGAGCATGTTAGTTATTTCTCATACTAGTCTGTTTATATTTCTCATACTAGTCTGTTTATATTTCTCATACTAGTCTGTTTATATTTCTCATACTAGTCTGTTTATATTTCTCATACTAGTCTGTTTATATTTCTCATACTAGTCTGTTTATATTCTCATACTAGTCTGTTTATATTTCTCATACTAGTCTGTTTATATTTCTCATACTAGTCTGTTTATATTTCTCATACTAGTCTGTTTATATTTCTCATACTAGTCTGTTTATATTTATCATACTAGTCTGTTTATATTTCTCATACTAGTCTGTTTATATGTTCGCATTGGACTCGACAACTATACTCCGTTTCATTTCATCTGACGGTAAATTGAATCCCTTAGCAGATAATGTCTCGATACCTAATGGATAAATAAGAAACCACTATGTCTCTGCATAATAATAAGACCAAGTTTATACAATTAGCACCATATCTCACTACAAAATCTTCAAAATAACTGAGAAATCTTGATGGGAACTTTGCAATTTACCGCCAGTTGCAAAGAAACAAGGTATAGACTGAATGTATATGATTTTCAGAGGTAGACATCATATATAACTTTACTTACGAAGATGCCAGCCCACAATTTCCTTCACAACCCGAAGAACTATCTGCGAAACGTTATCAATAAAGTGCTCCTCTTCAAATGATTGTATTCATTCTGTCAACATTGTATTGTATTCATTCTGTCAAAATTTTATTGTATTCATTCTGTCAAAATTTTATTGTATTCATTCTGTCAACATTTCAAAGATGATATAACGTGGCAGTGAGAAACTATACTAGGTTTCTTGTCAACTGACGGTAAATTGCAAGGTTCCCACCAAGATTTCTCAGTTATTTTGAAGATTTTGTAGTGAAATATGGTGCTAATTATATAAACTTGGTCTTAATATGATGCAGAGACAGAGTAGTTTCATATTCTTCCATTCATTTATCGATAAATTAGCTGCGAAGGGATTCAAATTATCGTCAGCTGAAAAGAATCAGAGTATATTGAATCCCAAGTAATTTGACGTGTGTGTCTCAACCAGTTCCTTGAAATTATTCGGTTGTTGATCATAAATATCTTTCCAAAAATTGTCCCGGAATTCCTGATTACGTATGTACAGTTGGCCTCATAAATATCTACTCTCCGTGATTTTATGTATGACCAATAGATAGTAAGATTGATATACAGTAGACGTTCAGATAATAATGCAGTAGTTAACCCCGTCTGTACCGGTGACGTCTCTTTAATTCTATTCTAGCTACATTTAGACGATTATGTGCAGTTTAAGAAGGATCTGCTGTTGTAAAATAGGTTAAGTGCGATAGTTCGAAGCTTGTTAGTTGCTGGAGGCCCTTTAAAAAAAAAAAAACTCCCGCCCTAGCCCCGTAATCAAAATTAGGTGGGCAATTGTACCTGTTGCCCCAAATGGAGTGTATAAAAAACCCTCCCCCGCCCCGTCCTCCATTCACCCCCCCACCATAGTGAACACCTTGACCTCAATCCCCACCCAGGCACCATGAGTGGGAAGGGAGGGGGATTATTACCTCCAAGTTCTCCAACACACTTGTATCACTAATCATTTATACCTGCAACCCACTTCTGTCACCAATTCTTTCATAATTATAAGCTCGTAAGTATATACACATCAGAGAGAGAGAGAGAGAGAGAGAGAGAGAGAGAGAGAGAGAGAGAGAGAGAGAGAGAGATTATTACCTGTAACCCACAACTCATAAGATTATATGTATATACACATTAGAGAGGGGAGGGGGATATTACCTGCAACCCACTTATATCACCACCCCTTTGCCCATAAGCATAATACAGTACGACAAATAAGGGAGGGAGGCAAATTATTACCTGCAACCCACTTACACCACCAATCCTTCACTCATAAGCTCTCAAGTATATACACATCAGGGATACTATTATCTACAACCCACTTACACCACCAATCCTTCACTCATAAGCAATACACATTAGGAAGGGAGGTAGATTATTACCTACAACCCAATTATGCCACCATACCTTAACTCACAAGCTCATACATATATAAACATCAGGGAGGGAGAGAGACAATTACCTGCAACCCACTTACACCACCAATCCTTCACTCATAAACAGAAGGCTACTCATGTATATACACATCTGCATATAATAAGATGACACAACATAACATGGAGACTTCAGAGTTTCTCTTTGAATGTTCTAAGACACAAATGGACGTGTACATTTAACCCTTTGAAGATACGATGACATATTTTGTATCTATCATTAGACGATTTGTATACAGATTGGGAAGGATATACAGACACCAAAGGGTTAAGTTATCGGTAGAAAATTACCCAGGTTGTGCTACCCAGAAATATAGCGACACCTGAATGGGGTAGAAGCGTCTTAATATCGTCAAAGTACTTGAGTGAAACGTCTTAAAATGTCCAAACTAAGGGGCGAAACAGGGAAGGTCCAAACAGACCTCCCTCGGAACAAATAGGGTTAAACGATTTGTTGCCTGTATACGAAAGGGAAAAGATTAACTTAGATTAGACTAAGTTGACAAATATAATTCATAAATTCATAATATGGGTAGGCCTATGACCGACTCAGCTCAGTTGCATAAAATCAGCCAGCAAGCAGGGCCGACGGACACACAGGGGCTGGGGACGAGAGCCGAGAGAGAGCGACTGGGGAGGAGACCTTCTCTTTCTGCCTCTATCTCGACCTCACACACACGGTAACACACCCTTCCCTACACACATATAAAGAAAAAACACTCTTATATACAGATTAAAGTTATATACCAACGCATATATATACACCAGATTTTCACTATATTAAGGGGAATGTATAAAATTACCGATATATGAAGCCAGATAGGGAATAATACGGTTGATTTGGGTTAGGAACTAGAAAACCTGGGAATACGATTTCACCCGACTTGACCACTGCAATACGGCCACCACCACCACCACAGGGGGATAGAATGTTGGTGCATGGTGGTGGTGATCGCGCAGTGATGGAGGTAGTGGTGGGGATAGTAGGTGGGGGAGGGGGGTTGACAAGGGGTAGTAGTGGTGGTGTTGGTGGTGTTGTTCCTTTGGTCTTATGAGGTTCTATTGGTTGCCGAGCTAGAGGCGCATTGGTGTACGCAGATGTGACTCTCCTTACCTCCACCACCATCCACCACCCCTTGCCAAGCCTACACCACCACCACCATCACTACACCTAGAATACCACACCACCTCCATCACCACCACAACTACCATGTCACCACCCTTACATCATCACCACCATCACAAGACATATAATACAAACCAAAATTAACTCACCACCACCACCACCCCTTGCCAAGCCTACACCACCACCACCACCATCACTACATCCAGTATACCACCACAACTAGGCTACCTCATCACCACCCTTACATCACCACCACCACCACCACGACAC
>CM064576.1:32977179-33101187 GCA_032716605.1 Paralithodes platypus
GTATTGTTGTTTATTATTAATACTTACATTATTATTACAATTACTATAATTATCATACCTGTGCCAACGTATGTGCTGTAAGCTTATTCATTATATCAAGTATATTTCACAAATACACGTGAGCTACTAATGTTTTATACTCTCAGCCGGACTCGAACCACCGTCCGTCTGGTTGGGAGTATATAACAACTGTTTAATTATGTAATAACTCATGTGGGCCACTTCCTGGGCCTTCATGTGACTGACTTGGAAAAGGATTTGGGTGTTACGATTAGCAGTGACCCAAAGTTTTCCAAGCAGTGCATTGAAGTAGAGAAGAACGCTCAGAAATGTTTGGGCTATAATGATGAGGTAATTGATTTTGGCCCTGTCACTCTTTCAACTCTGGGGAGTTCTATGCACACGCCTACGATTATTGCCCCTTTCTCGCATACATACAAATCTATATTTTTATTAATTTCACCACAACACCAAACACCTCCATTGAAATTAATGAAAGCATATACAGTATGTGATCCACCGGGATTCGAAAACAACATAGAAATAAGGAAATAGTCGTCACACTTTACAACGCTCTGAAACAGCTTTTCCTGCAGTAGCCTATGCTGTTCAATTATTCTGGTCTCCAGCACTCATGCAAGATATAGATCGACTTGAAAGAGTACAAGCTAAGGCAACAAAGCTTATTCCATTGATTAGAAGAATGAGATATGAGGATTGGTCGAGAGGTTTTGATTTCTTTCCGTTGAAGATACGCAGACTACGAGGTCAGCTTATTGAAGTTTTTAAAATACTTATTGGGTTTGGCGATGTGGATTATAACAAAATGTTTAGACTCAATATGAATACAATACGCAACCATGGCTGGAAGTTAGAATTGAAAAGGTTCAGCACTAGTATTTGTGGAAACCTTCTCACATAATATAAGATCTGTTCCACCTGGAACAAACTTCTCTCCAAAGTTGTAAACAGTTCTTCAGTAGAGCAGTCAAGGAGAGTAGATAGTATTTTGCGCACTCGGAATGGAGTGCAGGGTCTTTGAGGTACTAACTATCCCTTGTAACTCCGTGTAACACACACACACACACTCACTCACTCACTCACTCACACCCACCCACCCACTCACTTTCTTTCTCATACTAACTAACTCACTCTCACTCACTCACTCACTCACTCACACTCTCTCTCTCTCTCTCTCTCTCTCTCTCATCCGTGCGGCGCAAAGCATCTAAGCTAATCCCCTCTCTGAGATACTAGCCATATTATGAAAGATTAAATCAACTATATTTGTTCTCACTGAAGAACAGAAGGTCACCCGGACTAGATTATGACGCATTTCGACAGTTTATTCTGGCTATCATTAGACGACTTTATACAGTTTATTCTGGCTATCATTAGACGACTTTATACAGTTTAGGAAGGATCTGTGGCAATTATAAGGGTAAAGACTATGTCACTTGACCCTCTGACTTCCTATACCCATCCTAAACTGAATAAATAGAAAATAAACATAAAATAGAAACGATATGTGTAATTGGATCTTGAATGGGATCTATCTATCTTATCTATTTACTCAGGCCCAATCCCCATTTTTATTTTTATTTTGTTTAATAGGATACTTAAAGGATATGTCAACGTAGATATCAATGCACTGTTCACGATTAACCCATTCTGTACCGGTGGCTACTATTAGACGATTTTGTTCAGTTTAAAAAGGGCCTCCAACAACTAACAGGCTTCGAACATTCTCGCTTGACCCATTTTTAGTCCCACAGATCCTTCTTAAACTGCACAAAGTCGTGTAAATATAGTTAGAATACAAGTAAAAATACGTCGCCGGTACAAAAGGGGTTAGTAACAATGCTGCACCACGAATTATAAAAAAAAAAACAAAAAAAAAACAACATTATAAAATAAAGGGGTGAGTCAAAGGGTAAATATAAGGGGTAAGTAAATAGGGTACCGTATGACAAATTGTAAGATGTATAGAAAATAGGCCAAATATCACTCACTCACACTCTTATTTAACTCACTCTCACTCTCTCTCTCTCTCTCACACACACACATACCACCCACTCAACCACACACACATACCCTGAAACCCCCCCCCCCCACCGTTGCGCGCGCATGACTGGAACGATACGTATCACTCAACATAATATCAAGCCCAGTCCATGTGCAGCTGGTCAGTGTTGTGTTGGTTTTGTCAGGAGGAGGATAAACGACTGTGGTATCCGCCGACAGTGAGCAAACGACTTGGAAGGATTTGTGTGATTAATAATTGTGATAGATACTATACGACTCAGACTGCTTTAAACTGCATGTGTCCTGGCACCTTGCCCTCTACGTGCCTTCAATTTGGCTCTCGTGACACTCTTTTGGCTGTGGGGGAGACACTCCTTACAAGCGGCCTGCCTTTTGTCTCCTACATACGCAGAGACAAAATATATCAAAATTAAACTAAAACGATATACAGTACACTGACCTTGGCCCCACCTGTCTCATCGTGCACCGATATTCCTCGTGTGACACCCATATACCACAAGACGATAATAGTCTACAAGGAACACAGCGTTACAGGCAAGTATTGCTTTATTTTATCTACCTTCACACAATGATACCGTTATTATACTGAGAGTGAGAGAGAGAGAGAGAGAGAGAGAGAGAGAGAGAGAGAGAGAGAGAGAGAGAGAGAGTGTGAGAGTGAGTGAGTGAGTGAGTGAGTGAGTGTGAGTGAGTGAGTGAGTGAGAGAGTGTGTATGAAGGAGGAGGAAGAGGAAAAATACAGTTTTTAAGAAATTAGTAAAGTTCTTAAAAAAGGAATACAGTTCTAAGAAGTACGACACACCCAGCCCACTCAGACTAAACTCCCAGCGCGCAACAATTATATATTTGGTGCAGGAACGTTTGGGATCTAGATACCTTACATGAATGGTCAGTAAATTGGCAGATGAAGTTTAACATTGACAAATGCAAGGTATTAAAGATAGGGAAGATGCAAACAAGTGTTAAATATAAACTAGCTAATTTAGAATTAGAAAATTCAGACTGCGAGAAAGATCTAGGTGTGTTTGTTAGCAATGATTTGAAGCCTAGAAAACAGTGTATAGGCGTTCGTAATAAGGCAAACAGGATTCTCGGGTTCATCTCTAGGAGTGTGAGTAACAGAACTGCTGATGTTATCTTAAAACTTTACTTGTCATTAGTGAGACCCCATATGGATTATGCTGTCCAATTTTGGTGTCCTTATTACAGAATGGACATAGATTCATTGGAGAGAGTACAGCGTAGAATGACAAAAATGATCCATAATATTAGAAATCTTCCGTATGAAGAAAGGTTGAAGAAATTAGGTTTACATTCGTTAGAGAGACGCAGAGTTAGAGGGGATATGATAGAGGTGTTCAAGTGGGTTAGTGGGATTATCAAAGGGGACATGACAAATGTACTAAAGTTCAGTGATAGCGAAAGAACTCGTACCAATGGTTTCAAATTAGATAAATTTAGTTTCAGAAAAGATATAGGCAAATATTGGTTTGGTAACAGAGTTGTAGATGGGTGGAATGGACTACCAAGTGCTATAGTGGGATCTAAAACTGTAGGGAGCTTTAAGATAAAATTGGATAAGCATATGGACGAGAAGGGTTGGGTGTGAAGGGGGATCAGCCGGGTTGGGCCAATCAGCGCTCTGCAGACCCCCATAATCCTGCGTTAATCTCTAACCGTTTTGGTAAGATGATCCTCAAGGTATTAGAGTGTTGAGCCTATAATTGGGCTTTGTAATTGATTTGGGGTTGTGTGGGACAGGGATCTGCCTTGCTTAGTCCAATCGGCTTTCTGCAGACTCCCATTTTCTTATGTTCTTATGTTCACCAAATTCTCACTACCTCCACAGGAAGCCAGTCAGTGTGTGGTATGTGTTCTCACGGTAAAATAATACTATACTCTATTATCTGTAAGTAGGCGAGAAATCATGACCGCTATCCTCTGTAACTCAAAAAGGGCTAGAGCAAATTGGCCATAAATTTCCACATATATTCCTTCACTGACTCTTCCCAAATGGTAGAAATCTTAGCTCGATTACTCCAGTCGTTTGTGAGTTACAGAGGTTAGACTAGAGAGAGAGAGAGAGAGAGAGAGAGAGAGAGAGAGAGAGAGAGAGAGAGAGAGAGAGAGACTTCTTCACTGACTTCCCAAATGGTAGACATTTTAGCTCGATTACTCCAGTCATTTTTGAGTTACAGAGGTTAGAAGAGAGAGAGAGAGAGAGAGAGAGAGAGAGAGAGAGAGAGAGAGAGAGAGAGAGAGAGAGAGAGAGAGAGAGAGAGAGAGAGATTATTTTACCTTTAATAAATGGCTTTAATTGTACAGCGTGAATTTGATTGCCTTTATATTTGTTATTATACCAATATACTATACAATTTACTTAATTATGATTTCATTTATAGAATGGCTAGTGCCGGCACTAGTGAAGGCCCCAAAGGGTGGACAGGCCCCAAGGGGTCGACCCCCCCTACCCCACTTCAGAAGGACCCGACCCATCAGAACAAGAACGAAGACATGGAAGAATTGGACGAAGGCAAGACAACAGTGGACGAGAACGTGGCCAAAATGGACGAAGACAAGACAACAGTGGACGAGAATGTGGCCAAAATGGACGAAGACAAGACAACAGTGGACGAGAATGTGCCCAAAATGGACGAAGACAAGACAACAGTGGACGAGAATGTGGCCAAAATGGACGAAGACAAGACAACAGTGGACGAGAATGTGCCCAAAATGGACGAAGACAAGACAACAGTGGACGAGAATGTGGCCAAAATGGACGAAGACAAGACAACAGTGGACGAGAATGTGGCCAAAATGGACGAAGACAAGAAAGAAGTGGATGGCAAAGTGAAAGAAGTGGATGATGTGGCTCCCGACTGTTACGATCGAGACTTGGAACTGTTTGAGGAGTGGAGTGATGACGATGATGTTTAGCCCCATTAGTTTTCAAATTTTAAGACGTTCGCCCCATTATATTGTCGATTTTAAAACATTCCGTTCCATTGTTATATCAATATCAAGACTTTTCGTGCCATTTAGGTGTTGATTTCTTCCTGGCGAGCGAAAGCGAGCCTGTAATTTCAAGAGAAACCGGCATTCGGTCGGGAAATTTTTCTATCGAAAAAGCAACACATTTATCTTGAAGGGGGGTCTAGGGGGTGTAATTCTAAGCTTGATGGAGGTCTAGCAAGGAAACTAAAAAATATGAATTTATAAACAAATAGACCCCCAAAAATAACCACTGTCCCCTTCAGTGGTCATCCTCTTTCACTGGGCGGAGGTTGGGGAAAGAGGTTGGTGGGATGCCTGTAAGAGTGGGTCCTCGCCCCGCATCCTGGTAACATGGACAATGGAATGTATGATACCCATTCCATTGTCTATGGCTGAACTCTTACAATACAATAAATTAATACCGGTACATTATAATATGTGAGGGAAACTATGACATACCCCATTGCTGGGGGGGGGGGCGACTCGAGACAGAGCCCGAACAGAAACCTTTAAAGTTCCAATTATTAGGGTCCGGGACCACTTTCGCGTTCCCTCGCCCCTTTGTCTCGTTTAATGGGAGAATTTTACAAGGGGAGGAGGATTCCTAACCTCCTGCCCCCATTCATTATAGGTACGGTATGCCAAACATCTTGACCACTAACCTTCATAATTCAAGAAAGACTAGTCGAGTAATCGAGCTAATACTTTTACCATATGGGCAGAGTCAGCCAGGGAATAGGTGTAGAGATTAACAGCCCGTTTAAAGAAAATCAACTATAGAATTTTACCGTTCGAATATTTCATAATGCATATCATCAATGTTTGTGTACTAGAAACCATGCATACACATCACATACACATCACTACACATCACATACACATCACTACACATCACTACACATCACTACACATCACATACACATCACTATACACATCACATACACATCACTACACATCACATACACATCACTACACATCACATACACATCACTACACATCACATACACATCACATACACATCACTACACATCACATACACATCACTACACATCACATACACATCACTACTTATTTGTTCATTCTTACCCAGTAGGATTAAGGGGAGGTGTTTAGTGCGTTTTCTACTCCTCCAGCAATCTTAAAATTTCACCCCTTGACCCTCTTTCAAGATAAATTTGTACATTTTTCGGTAGAAAAATGTCCCGGCTGAAAGCCGGTTCCTCTTAAATTACAGGCTCGCTATCGCTCGCCAGGATAAAATCGACACTTAAATGGCACGAAAGGTTTTAAAATTGACAGAAATGGGTTGAAAGTTCTTAAAATAGTCAAAGTAATGGGGCAAACGTCTTAAAATTAGAAAAACAATGGGGCTAAACATGAGGGAGAAAGGAGTCAAGAAAAAAATCCCTGGAGTGAACATCTTCCCTTAAACCATTGAGTTATTAAAGAGAAACATGTACAATAATAAACGCTTGCATTAAGAATCTTAGTTAACCCACTCTGTACCAGCGACGTTGGTTATATTGAATTCTCGTTACTTTAGACGATCTTCTGCAGCGTAGGAAGGCTCTGTGGGAGTCTAAAGGGTTGATTGAGATAGTTCGAAGCCTTATAATTGCTCAAGATCCTTCCTAAACTGAATACAATCGATTAGTAGTAGCCGGAATCAAATAAAAAAGGATGTCGACGGTACAGAAGGGGTTAAACTTGGCATCTAAGAAAGCCAAAGGGGTCTACCTCCCCATAATGTTAGCAGACGTCATTACTTTAAGGGTGGGTCACAGACCTTTTAGCAGACGTCATTACTTTAAGGGTGGGTCACAGACCTTTTAGCAGACGTCATTACTTTAAGGGTGGGTCACAGACCTTTTTTCTCTTTCTCTCCCTCTCTTTGTCTTGTATTCATTCGGCCCCATTCAGCCTACTGTTTTGGGACCTTTGACCCCATCTAAAGGGATCTAGATACCTTACATGAATGGTCAGTAAATTGGCAGATGAAGTTTAACATTGACAAATGCAAGGTATTAAAGATAGGGAAGATGCAAACAAATGTTAAATATAAACTAGCTAATTTAGAATTAGAAAATTCAGACTGCGAGAAAGATCTAGGTGTGTTTGTTAGCAATGATTTGAAGCCTAGAAAACAGTGTATAAGCGTTCGTAATAAGGCAAAACAGGATTCTCGGGTTCATCTCTAGGAGTGTGAGTAACAGAACTGCTGATGTTATCTTAAAACTTTACTTGTCATTAGTGAGACCCCATATGGATTATGCTGTCCAATTTTGGTGTCCTTATTACAGAATGGACATAGATTCATTGGAGAGAGTACAGCGTAGAATGACAAAAATGATCCATAATATTAGAAATCTTTCGTATGAAGAAAGGTTGAAGAAATTAGGTTTACATTCGTTAGAGAGACGCAGAGTTAGAGGGGATATGATAGAGGTGTTCAAGTGGGTTAGTGGGATTAACAAAGGGGACATGGCAAATGTACTAAAGCTCAGTGATAGCGAAAGAACTCGTACCAATGGTTTCAAATTAGATAAATTTCGTTTCAGAAAAGATATAGGCAAGTATTGGTTTGGTAACAGAGTTGTAGACGGGTGGAATGGACTACCAAGTGCTGTAGTGGGATCTAAAACTGTAGGGAGCTTTAAGATAAAATTGGATAAGCATATGGACGAGAAGGGTTGGGTGTGAAGGGGGATCAGCCGGGTTGGGCCAATCAGCGCTCTGCAGACCTCCATAATCCTGCGTTAATCTCTAACCGTTTTGGTAAGATGATCCTCAGGGTATTAGAGTGTGAAGCCTATAATTGGGCTTTGTAATGAATTGGGGTTGTGTGGGACAGGGATCTGCCTTGCTTAGGCCAATCGGCTTTCTGCAGACTCCCATTTTCTTATGTTCTTATGTTCTTATCTAGGTGTCAAGATTTCCTTGGCGAGCGGGAGCGAGCCAGCATATATATATATATAGTTTTTACAGCAAGCTAAATTTGTAAATTTTTCGATAGACAAATGTCTCCGGCGAAGCCGGATTTCTCCATACAATGCTGGCTCGCTATCGCTCACCAGGAAGAAATCGACACCTGGATGGGGATAAACGTCTTAAAACAGTTGGCTGAATGGGGCCGAATGGATACAAGCCAGAGAAGGAGACAAAAGGAGAAAAAGATAAACAAAGCCGGTGACCCCTTAAGGGGAGATCTCCACTTGAGGGATTTTTTTCTGGACTCCTTTCTCCCTCATGTTTAGCCCCATTGCTTTTGATATTATAAAACGATTGCCCCGTTAGTTTAGCGATTTTAAGAACTTTCACCCCATATTAAGACCTTTCGTGCCATTCAGGTGTCAATTTTATCCTGGCGAGCGATAGCGAGCCTGTAATTTAAGAGGCACCAGCCTTCGGCCGGGACATTTTTCTACCGAAAAATGTACAAATTTATCTTGAAAGGCACTCAAGGGGGTGTAATTTTAAGCTTGATGGAGGCCTAGGGAACAAAATAAATACCTCCCCTTAAAGTAATGACGTCTGCTAAAATTATGGGGAGGTAGATCCCTTTGGCTTTTTTAAATGCCAAGTTTAACCCTTTCTGTACCATCGATAGCTTTTCCTGTTAACCCTTTCCAGATCCAATAAGCATTTTTGTTCTGTTTTCTGGCTAGTATTAGACGATTGTATACATCTCAGGAAAAACTGGGAATTAAAAGGGTATAACGACTATTTCAATCAACCGTCTCACTTTCATATACGCTTCATAATCTTAATAAAATCGACTAATACTAGCCAGAAAATGGAATGGGTAACGCAAGGGTTTGAAAGAGAGCTATTATATAATAGGCATATCGTCAATATCGTCTAATAAATATTGTAGGCTGGCTTCTTCAAATGTAAAGTTTTATCAGAAATCACCCACCTGGCATCAACTACCTTCAGCCTAGTTTCCGATTCCAATGTAAAAGAACCTCAAAATATTACGAGAAAATAATTACCAATCGAAAATTGCCGGAAAATGCACTCATGTGACCCTTATGTGACACTGCCTTGACGTAATGTCACCCTACAAATCCCCATAATATATGCATCCCCAGCGGGATTCGAACCCGCGGCCTCTGGATTAGAAGTCCAGCGCGCTATCCACTGCGCCATGGGGACTAGTGAACAACGCTCAACCTGTTCTAGTTCTTGTCGTTGTTGTTGGTGATGGTGATGGTGGTGGTGGTGGTGGTGGTGGTGGTTGTGATGGTGATGGTGGTGGTGCTGTAAGTGGTGATGATGGTGATGGTGGTGATGAAAGTTATGGTGGTGAAATGTGTGGTGATAGTAACATTAGTGGTGTAAGTGGTGATGATGGTGGTAGTGATGATCTTGAAAGTGGTGGAAAGTGTGGTGATAGCATTAGTGGTGATGATGATGGTGATAATGGCAATGTTGGTAGTGGTGGATGTGATGATGTTAGTAGGGGTGAGGATAATGGTGGTGGTGGTAGTGGCGGAGGTGGTGCTATAATAGTGGTGGTGGTGTATTAACCCTTTCAAGCTCCAATGCGCGTTTCTGTTCTGTTTCTGGCTACTATTAGACGATTATATTCAGATTAGTAACGGCATATGGAAGTCAAACGGTTGATTGAGATAGTACTTACCCTTTTAATACCCACAGATACTTCCTAAGCTGCATAACATCGTTTAATGATAGCCAAAATAAACTGCTAAAACGCGTCAGAGCTTCAAAGGGTGTTAGTGGTGTTAGTGTAGTGCTGTTGGTGGCAGTGGTGGTGGAGGCGAAGTATGGGCAGCAAGTGTACGAGAGCGTGGGAGGAGGGGCGCCTGATGACAGTACAGAGGTGTATGGCGGCGATTCATTCGTGGCCACCCCCTCGGATATCATGACGTCTGGCAATACATTGGTAGATAGACACCCATATTTGCTTAGTGTTATAGGCTACAAATTTTTTTTTTTTTTTTTTTTGTATTATAGCTAGGCCAGAAACCTCGACCGCAACAATTCATAGCTTAAAAATGACTAGTAACTGAGCTGTTATTGCTACCATTTGGAATGTGTCAACCAGTCAATCGGTGTGAAAAATCCCAGTCCGTTTGCTCCAGCCCTTTCAAAAGTTACAAAAGATTAGAGTACAGATTTCCGGCCTAATACTAGTGAACAGACTATAGTGAAGGTGGAGCGGAGGAATAGTGAAGATGTAAAGGAAGCACTGTGTGGTGGAGGTGGAGGTGGTGGTAGAGTGTGCATGGAGTCTCTGCTTTAAGGTGGTGGTGGTGGTGGTAGCGGTGGTGGTGTAGGGAGAGATTGGTGTGTGGGTGATGGTGTGTGGTTGTGGGGGTGATGGTGGTGGCGTAGGAGTAGGGTGAGGGTGGGGGTGGGAGGATTGCAGTGGTGGTGTAGGGGTATTGGTGGATGGTGGTGGTGGTGGTGATGGTGGGTTGTCGTGGTGGTGGTGAGATTGGTGGGTGGTGATGGTGGTTGTGGTGATGGTGGGTTGTCGTGGTGGTGGTGAGATTGGTGGGTGGTGATGGTGGGTTGTCGTGGTGGTGGTGAGATTGGTGGGTGGTGATGGGGGGTTGTCGTGGTGGTGGTGAGATTGGTGTGTGGTGGTGGTGGTGATGGTGGGTTGTCGTGGTGGTGGTGAGATTGGTGTGTGGTGATGGTGGTGGTGGTGATGGGGAGTTGTCGTGGTGGTGGTGAGATTGGTGTGTGGTGATGGTGGTGGTGGTGATGGTGGGTTGTCGTGGTGGTGGTGAGATTGGTGTGTGGTGATGGTGGTGATGGGGGGTTGTCGTGGTGGTGGTGAGATTAGTGGGTGGTGATGGTGGGGGCGCAAGGGTGGAGGAGGGGAGGTTGTCGTGGTGGTGGTGAGATTGGTGTGTGGTGATGGTGGCGGCGCAAAGGTGGAGGAGGGGAGGTTGTAGTGGTGGTGCTGGTGGTGGTAGTAGTTGTGGTGGTGATAGTTTTAGTAGTGATGATAGTATCGTAAATGGTGGTGGGGGTAGGTAGTGCATGGCATAATAACTTTACATTGTATTTATACCATGAACTAGTGTGTGTGCTTGTGTTGGTGTGTGAGGGGGAGAAGGAGGGGGGGGGGGGGGATGGTGTCGGACAGGCTCAGTCGCCCCCTTTATGTTCCCCCAGTCGCGTGCACTAGGTAGGGGTCACCGCGCCCCTGTCAACCTACAAACTCACTCACTCACTCACTCACTGATAGTTTTGTCGTAATCTTAGTCTGTCAATGTGGTAGTGTAGTTTGTGTAATTGACCACTGCGAGTATCGTTCTATAAGGAAGTTGGAGTTGTAGACATCGATATATAACATAATTACCAGCTTAAATACGGTTGTAGTACATGTGTAAATACATAAAACCCAATTTAACAAGCTTTTTGTCACTCCAAAATCTAATCATTATTGTATTATTGCATTTGCAAAGAAGAATGAAGTAAATTATATAATATTAGAAACTTATCGTATGAGGAGTGGTTGAAAGCCTTACACTCACTAGAAACACGAAGATGTAGGGGAGACATGATAGAGGTATTTACATGGATAAAAGGTATAGATCTAGGCTTAACAAACCAACGAATTAACAGTTTATTCCTTGCTTACGGCGCCATAACTGTTTCGAACTCAGGAAATCTAGACTAACATAGATCAAAATACCTATAATAGTTATGACCTGTTTTGAGCACTAGTGAAGCTAGGTATTACGGTGTTGGTATTTAGGATAAGGATAAAGGGTGTCGTAAATGTGTATACAGTATACAGCCCCTGTTCCCTTATCTTGGCTTACTCTTCATACCCAGGCAGACAAATACACACTTCTCTAGACAACAGCTTATCAATCTATGTATTCATATATTTTCACCAACCAACTTTACTTCTAAACACAATTAATGAAATCAACAAATACATGTGGCATAATTATAGTCCTCCCGGGATTCGAACTCGGGACACCACACCCAGAACATAAGCACTAAACCATTACACCACCAACACAACAGTATAAAGCCGGCGTTACTACCATACTACCAAAATCACCATCTTTATCACTGTTGTGCTATACATACATCACATGGACACACAGACACCTAGCCCCCCACCCCCTTGCCAAACACACACACACACACACACACGGGCCTGCAGACACGTAATGGAACAAAATAACATAACAAGACCATTGGAGATAGCAGGAGATAGCAGACTTCGCCCCCACCGTGCTATTGGAGACAAACTAATAACACACATAACAAAGCCACTCCAACAGCTTCCTCTCTCTCCAACACCCCTTCTTCCCTCTCTACACTCTTTAGAAAATAGAAAACAAGTAGAAAGTAGATACGAGGTGCCATTGTAAAGGTTTACCCCTCAATCCTTTTACCTGACCTGAGTTCACATAATGTATGGAGCTCTTTAAAACAGCCACCACACACACACACACAGGAAATGATGATTGTCTGTCGGTCTGTCTATCTGATGGAGGCTAGTCCCTTGTGGTGTCTGATTGTTGGTCCCTGGTGTATGGTGGTGCAGCTGTGTGTGTGTGTACTATAATACAGTATAAATATATATATCTATGTACTATACAGTACGGTATATACTATGGATGTGTGTGTGTGTCCGTATGATTATATTGGTGATTAATAACATGTTTGTGCATAAATAATGTCATAATATGTTCGAATGACTATTACTGTAGAGAGAGAGAGAGAGAGAGAGAGAGAGAGAGAGAGAGAGAGAGAGAGAGAGAGAGAGAGAGAGAATCTGACTTTAGGTAGCGCCAATCCACCTCACTGTAATTTTATCTTGCTCCTCCATCTTCACCGTCTGTTTACTTCTTCAAGGAGAGATCTTTAATGTGTATATACTGTATTCATATTTCTTTTAGTTTCCTCCCTAGACCTCCATCAAGTTTTAACATAATACCACCAAGACCCCTCTTTCGAGATACATTTCTGAATTAACGGTAGAAAACTTCCTCCTAAATTAATAAATCAATCAATCAACTCAATCAAAGTTAAAGGAAGTGGTTAGAAACACCTGAAATATTAATATAACTCAATCGCTATTGGGTTGGAAGGAACAGTGGAGATCGTTATTAAAAGGCTTATGCTTAGCCCTATTAGTTTTGACATTTTAAAACGTCCGCCCCAATAGTCTGGCAATTTTAGACCTTTCGTGCCATTTAGGTGTCGATTACTTCCTGGCGAGCAATAGCGAGCTTGTAATTAAGAAAGAACCGGGCTTCGGCCATTACATGTTACCGAATAACGTAGTTTTTGGATGCAAATTACCCCTCACACATGCTCCTTAATACCGGTAATCTTTTCACAATAAAAGATACTTCCGAAACTGAAAAACAAAAACAAACAATCCTGCTGTGATGCCTAGATGTACAGTTTATGAAAAACACAAATATACTTCATCGGATTGAAAGCTTAAACAGAATTTCATACCAGTGAGATAATCAGACATTACTATTTTAATCATCAATAATTTATTAATAATACTGCATATTGTTATTACGGTCAAATTGTTAGCGAGTTTCAGTATATTTCCTTAAGTCCCCCCCGACCAAGCGTATGGAATGTATCGACCCTTTAGAGGCAGTCCAAAGAAGAATGACGAAAATGATACATATTCGAAACTTATCGTATGAAGAGAGGCTTGCACTCAATAGAAAGACGAAGATGTAGGGGAGGCATGATAGAGGTATTTAAATGGCTAAAAGGTTTAAATAAGGGCGATATAGATGAGGTATTGAAGCTAAAGAACGGCGACATAACCCGCTCAAATGGGTTCAAGTTAGATAAACTTAGATTTAGGAAAGATATAGGAAAACACTGGTTTTGGTATAGAGTTGTTAACATGTGGATTGGACTGCCCAGAGCAGTGATTACCTCAGGAACAGTTGAAAGCTTTAAGTGTATGTAACATGTGTGATGCACATTAATAAAAGGGGATGTGTCGGATGGTTGAAAGCCACAGTTGCTCGCGCGTTTGGGGCTAGCAACACGTATTATGAAAAACATGCATCCTCCTTCATTCACTGTCCCCCCCCTTCACTCACTCAACCCCACAATTTGCCGGAGGATAACAGGTTTTTCACAAAAGTGTAAGTTGGATTCCCATATGGATGATATGGGCTGGGTGTGAATGGGAGCTGCTTCGTGTGGGCCGCATGGCCTTATGCAGTTTCCCGCGATCTGATGTTCTTACGAACTTGAAAGAGCCACCTCAAACCCGCTTGGGACGCCGTTCTGATCATGATAATTATGATTAATAATTTATTTTCACTAAGTTATTTAACCAATCAAATAGTTCCCCGACTCTGATTACCATACTCCCTTCCCCCTAATCTCCTCCAAAGCCTATGGAATCTGAAAAAAAAGGCGCCTTAAAAAAGCGCTGGAGACGCCTTCCTCGAACAGAACAACATACTATGGCGTTCCTCTGTAGTACCTGGCAAGAGCCGTGTGTGTGCTGCTGGCTCCGTACTCCATTTTACTTACTCCTCCCTCTCTCTCTCTCTCTCTCTTTGCTATCCTTTCCTTCCACTGTCCCTTACTCTCGGGTTAGCTATGTCTACTATTTTTGTGTTTATAGAATTAAGTCCTGACTACCTCGTTGGGATCGTAAGGTCTGTGTGGCCAGTGTATCTATGTATAAACAAAAATCTCTCTCTTGTTTCTTGGCTTTATTGATCTGCAGGGACTCGGTTTTCGTGGCTGCAGTTGTGTATTGAATGCGTTATCTTCATGAATTTTGGATACGCATTCGAGTTTGAAAATAATACTATAACTTTACAGTACTTATTTACTCTACCCCCCACTCTCTGTTCGTCTGTTTCGTGGGCTGTATTGATCAAGATATATAGACTAAACTATACTATATATCTTGGTATTGATCTGCAGGGACCCGGTTTTCGTGGCTGAAGTTCCGTATCGTCATGAGTTTTGGATACACGCTCGAGTTTGTAAATATAATAATAAACAATAATAATCAAACTTTACTTATTTATTCTTCCCCTTTTTCTCTATTCGTTTGTTTACATAAGAACATAAGAAAATGGGAGTCTGCAGAAAGCCGACTGGCCTAAGCAAGGCAGATCCCTGTCCCACACAACCCCAATTTAATTACAAAGCCCAATTATAGGCTCACCGCTCTAATACCCTGAGGATCATCTTACCAAAACGGTTAGAGATTAACGCAGGATTATGGGGGTCTGCAGAGCGCTGATTGGCCCAACCCGGCTGATCCCCCTTCACACCCAACCCTTCTCGTCCATATGCTTATCCAATTTTATCTTAAAGCTCCCTACTGTTTTAGATCCCACTATAGCACTTGGTATAATAGTCCATTCCACTTCGTGTATTGATCTCTATAGACTCGGTTTTCGTGGCTACAGTTATGTATTGGATAGATATTGTAATGAGTTTCGGATACACGCTCGAGTTTGTCAATAATAATAAATAATGATAACCCAACTTGCATTAAATACGCCTCCTGTCCCTTTCTCTTGGTCTGTTTTGTGAGGTTCATTGATCAGGTTCGGTATTTTGTGAGGTTTATTGATCTTACCTCGAAGGGGGTTTTGGGAGTATTTTTTATTAAGGTTGATGGAGGTCTAGGGAGAAAAAAAAATACTTCAACCTTCTCTTAACCCCTTCTGTACCAGTAACGTCTTTTCAATTTTATTTTAGCTATAATCAGAGGATTTTGTGCAGTTTAAGAAGGATCTGTGGTACTAAAATGGGTTAAGTGAGATAGTTCGAAGCTTGTTAATTGCTGGAAGCCCTTTTATAACTCAGTAAAATCGTCTAATAATAGCCATAATAGAATAAAAAAGACGTCGCCGGTACAGAAAGGGTTAAATGGATAAGAACATAAGAAGATGGGAGTCTGCAGAAAGCCGATTGGCCCACACAAGGCAGATCCCTTCCAAACCCAACCCCAATTATAAGGCCCAACTCACCAACACCAGGAGGACCGACCTCACCAAAACGGATACGGATACGTATTGCAATGTGGTTGTGGCTCTCACTTGACACAGGACTTTTAGTGGGCAACATCTAGCGGCACACCAAATTTCCGCTCAATATCTCCAAAAATACAGCGACAAATCAAAAGTGTCTTGCCCTCTCGCCACATCTGAACCCCCCAAAATAACAACAACAAAGTCGATTAGTCGGTGTACAGTCGGTCGGGCCACAGTATGATATACAGACTAATAACACATACAACAAAGCCATTTCAACAGCTTCCTCTCTCTCCAACACCCCTTCTCCCCTCTCTATACTCATCAGAAAATAGGAAAAAGTAGAAAGTAGCTACGAGGTGCCGTTGTAAAGGCTTATCCCTCAATACCTGATAATACTTGATAAATCAATAGCATCCAATTACCGTCCCATTAGTCTCACTTCAATCATAGGAAAGCTACTAGAGTCAATTATTGCTAGGAAAATGAGAAACCACTTAGAAACATTTAACTTAATCAATTCTTCTCAGCATGGATTCACTCAGGGACGTTCTTGCCTTACTAATTTGCTTAGTTTTTTCTCAGAGGTATATGAAGCAGTAGATAATGACAAGTCATATGATATTATATATTTAGATTTCAGTAAAGCTTTCGACAGAGTCCCTCATGAGAGATTGATGAGAAAGGTTGAGGCACATGGAATAGGTGGGGCGTTGTTAGGATGGATTAGGTCATGGCTAATTGGTAGGAAGCAGAGAGTCAGCATAAATGGTACTAAGTCAGAATGGGGATCAGTCAAGAGTGGTGTCCCCCAGGGATCTGTATTAGGTCCTCTGTTGTTTATTATACATAAATGACCTTGATTTAGGTATACCTAGTAGGATAAGTAAATTTGCAGACGATACCAAAATGGGGAGAAAAATTGATTCAG
The DNA here is from genome assembly GCA_032716605.1 of Paralithodes platypus. Classification (NCBI taxonomy): domain Eukaryota; kingdom Metazoa; phylum Arthropoda; class Malacostraca; order Decapoda; family Lithodidae; genus Paralithodes; species Paralithodes platypus. Next base: position 32,994,139 of record CM064576.1, read on the forward strand.
TTAGAGATATAGAGTGTCTGCAAAGGGATCTAGATACCTTACACGAATGGTCAGTAAAATGGCAGATGAAGTTTAACATTGACAAATGCAAGGTATTAAAGATAGGGAAGATGCATACAAATTTTAAATATAAACTAGCTAATATGGAATTAGAAAACTCAGACTGTGAGAAAGATCTAGGTGTGTTTGTTAGCAATGATTTGAAGCCTAGAAACCAATGTATAAGCGTTCGTAACAAGGCAAACAGGATTCTCGGGTTCATATCTAGGAGTGTGAGTAACAGAACTGCTGATGTTATCTTAAAACTTTACTTGTCATTAGTGAGACCCCATAATATTATGGATTATGCTGTTCAATTTTGGTGTCCTTATTACAGAATGGACATAGATTCATTGGAGAGAGTACAACGTAGAATGACAAAAATGATCCATAATATTAGAAATCTTCCGTATGAAGAAAGGTTGAAGAAATTAGGCTTACATTCGTTAGAGAGACGCAGAGTTAGAGGTGACATGATAGAGGTATTCAAGTGGGTTAGTGGAATTAATAAAGGAGACATGAAAAATGTACTAAAGCTCAGTGATAGCGAAATCTATCTATCTATCTATCTATTGCCTGACGCCGTGATCCCCGAAGGGGTGGCCACGAACGAACCGCCCCCATGCACCTCTGTCCCCAGTCAGTCGACGCCCCTCCCCCCAACCAGCCCCGCCTTCGTTCATGTACTTCCTCACTCCATCCTTCCACCTCATATTCGGTCTACCTCTCCCCCTCTGTCCCTCCACCTCGCTCTCGTACACCCTCTTAGTCATTCTCTCGCTTTCCATACGTTCCATATGGCCGAACCATCTCAAGTTGTTCCTTTTCACACTTTCCAGCACATCTACATCCACACCACACCTCCTTCTTACTTCCTCATTTGTCTGTCTATCCCTCCATGTAACTCCGCATGCACTCCTTAAGTAATTCATTTCCACTGCTCTCACTCTTGGTCTGAGTCTCTCAACCAACGTCCATGCTTCGCTTCCGTAAGTCAGTGTCGGGATTACCACACTGTCATGCAAGGACTTCTTCACTTCCATACTGACCACCCTATTTCTTGTTACTGCTTTTAGCGTTCCTACAACCCTCTTCCCCTGTTGTACCCTATCCCGCACCTCTTCATCCATAGTCCCATCTTTACTCAACACACTGCCCAGATACTTAAAAGAGTTGACGATCTCCATAGCCTGACCGTTCAGCTTCACCTCACACTCTGTGACTTCACCCCTTTCGAAGACCATAACTTTGCTCTTCCCCGTATTTACCTTCAAATTCCGTTTTTCGCACACTGTTCCAAACACATTTACCAGACCCTGCAACTCCCATTCATTATCACTCATCAGAACTGTATCATCCACAAACAGCAGTATAGGTAGCTTCCACTCAATTCCCTCCCTTTTCAGCGATACACCAACATCCACTGCTCTTGATAGTATTTCTTTCATGACTCCATCCATATATACAGTAAACAACCACGGGGACATCACACACCCCTGTTTCAAACCAACATTCAGGTCAAAGAACTCGCTCTGCTCACTCTCCACACGTACTGCCGCCTTTGCACCCTCATACATGCTCTTCACTGCTTTCAGCAACTTGCCCTCTACTCCGTATATTCTAAGTACTTTCCACAAACCTTCTCTATCCACTCTGTCATAGGCCTTCTCCAAGTCCATAAAGGCAACATACACCTTTTGTTTCTTCTCCAGATACTTCTCCACAACACAATTCAGGGTAAAAATCTGATCTACACATCCTCTTCCCTTCCTAAAACCTCCCTGCTCGTCACCTATCCATTTCTCCGTTCTCACTCTCACTCTCTCAATCACTACCCTACTGTATACCTTCCCTACTACGCTTAAAAGACATACCACACACTCCTCTTTCCCCTTTGCCCTTATATAGGGGGACTATTATGCCAGTCTTCCAGTCATCGGGTGCACTCCCCTTCTCCCATGCTAGTTTGCACATTTTCCATACCCATTCTATCACTATCTCACCACCATACCTCAACATTTCCCCACACACTCCATCTGTTCCTGGTGCTTTCCCCAACTTCACTCTTTTCATGGCTTCCCACACTTCTGACCTCCTGATCCCCACCTCCTCCTCCACTACTTCTCTTCTTCTCCCTCCCATACCATATCCAGCTATGTTTGCTGGCTCTTCATTCCTTACATTTAGCAACTCACTGAAGTATTCCCTCCATCTTTCGACTCTCTCTTGCTTCTCGGCTAGCATTCTCCCATTCTTATCTTTCACACCCTTACTGTTTCCCTTGCTACCTTCCCTAACTTTCTTGACTTCTTTCCAGAACAGTTTCTTACTCTCCCTCCATTTTACACTCAGATTCCTTCCAAATTCCTCATCTACTCTTCTCTTACTTTCCTTCACTACTCTCTTCACCACCCTCTTACTCTCCACGTACCTCGCTCGTTTCTCTCTCTCGGAATCTTCATTCCCTCTACTACCCAACCACTCTCTATATGCTTTCTTCTTTTCTTCCACAGCTATTCTTACCTCTTCTGTCCACCATGCTGTACCTTTCACTCTCCCCTCCCTCTTCTCCTCACTCCACACATGCTGCACAGATCTCATCCTTAAACACCTTGCTCATCTCCTCCACTTCCTCCATAACTTCCAGGTCGAACCCACCTAGTCGTCTTTCCACTGCTCTCCTGTACTACTCCCTGACTTCCTCCTCCTGCAACCTCTCCACCCTCCTCACCATTCCACCCTCCTCTCGCCTCCCTCCCGCTCTCCTCACCCACTTCTTTTGTATCCTAACCTTAGCTACCACTACATAATGATCAGACAGACCCCCTCCAATACCCCTATACACCCTAGCATCCATCACAGATTTCTTCATTCGTTCATCCACACATACATAATCAATCAATGACTTTCGTTCCACCACTGTCTTATCCTTCATCGTCAACATCCGTTTCCACGTGTACCTGTGTATCATTCTGTGTCGGAAGAAGGTGTTGGCTATCCACAGCCTCCTCCCGACACATACGTCCACAAGTATACTACCATTCCCATTCACCTCTGATGGTAAACCCAACCCTCCCACCACTCCCTCAACTTTCCTATCACCCACCTTACCATTCATATCCCCAATCAGAAATATTCTTTCGTTCTTGTCAAACTTCTCCAGGCACGCCTCCACATTCATCCAGAACTCCTCTTTCTTTCTTTCAAGTATATCCTCTGTCGGGGCATACACGCATACAATCACCCACGTTTGTATTCCTACTTTCATTCTCACCCACAAAATCCTTGAACCCACAGACCCATACTCTCTTACACATTCCTTCCATTTGCTACTTACAAACAAACAAGCACCTTCTCTCGCTGTTCCTTCACTCACTCCAGCACACACACCCATTCCACACTCCCACTCTCTCACATCTGAACCTTTCCATTTGGTCTCTGTCATTCCACATACATCCAGCCTGGCATTCACTAACACTTCCAGAACCTCTCTCTCTTTTGTGCCATCATTCATGCCACTAACATTCCACGTAGCCATTCTCAGAATGTCCGAAGGCATGTCCTTAGTCGGAGGTGGTTCGTCAACGTTGGTTCCGTCCGCATCCGAGGCTGTTCGTTCGTTTTTCTTTGCTTAGATATTTTTTCCGGGTGGGGGTCGCAAGCCCACCGACCCAACCTCTGTAGTCGCCTCTTACGACACGCAGAAGGCACGTGATAGCGAAATAACTCGTACAAATGGTTTCAAATTAGATAAATTTCGTTTCAGAAAAGATATAGGCAAATATTGGTTTGGTAACAGAGTTGTAGATGGGTGGAATAGGCTACCAAGTGATATAGTGGGATCAAGAACGATAGGGAGCTTTAAGATAAAATTAGATAGGCATATGGACGAGATGGGTTGGGTGTGAGGGGGATCTACCAGGTGTGGGCCAATCGGCGCTCAGCAGTCCCCCGTAATCTCGTGTTAATCTCTGACCATTTTGGTGGGGTCAGTACTCAAGGTATTAGTGAGATGGGTCTATAATTGGGCCTTGTAATTGGGGTTGGGTGTGACAGGGATCTGCCTTGTATGGGCCGATCGGCTTTTTGCAGACTCCCATTTTCTTATGTTCTTATGTTCTTATACCTTCACCTCACCTGACCTGACCTGATGATTGGGCCGCGGCGTACTCGTTATTTTCCCCCCTGCTGGCAATATATATGATGATGACAATAAGTCATGGTGGGGGTTGACCCCCCCCCCCCCTCATCCCATTATTGTATTCCACGGCATACAGTAATGTAAACAAAGCGGGCGATACGTCCGAATACTTCAAGGGCGGCGGCCCAACCGTCAGGCGACCCAATTGGGCGTTATGATGTATAGGACTGTTGGTGTACACAGACCCACACTACACACCCTCACTCACTCTCACTCTCACTGTTGGTGTATACAGACCCACACTACACACCCTCACTCACTCTCACTCTCACTGTTGGTGTATACAGACCCACACTACACACCCTCACTCACTCTCACTCTCACTGTTGGTGTATACAGACCCACACTACACGCCCTCACTCACTCTCACTCTCACTGTTGGTGTATACAGACCCACACTACACGCCCTCACTCACTCTCACTCTCACTGTTGGTGTACACAGACCCACACTACACACCCTCACTCACTCTCACTCTCACTGTTGGTGTACACAGACCCACACTACACACCCTCACTCACTCTCACTCTCACTGTTGGTGTACACAGACCCACTACACACCCTCACTCACTCTCACACTCACTGTTGGTGTACAGACCCACACTACCCCTCACTCACTCTCACTCTCACTGTTGGTGTATACAGACCCACACTACACACCCTCACTCACTCTCACTCTCACTGTTGGTGTATACAGACCCACACTACACACCCTCACTCACTCTCACTCTCACTGTTGGTGTATACAGACCCACACTACACACCCTCACTCACTCTCACTCTCACTGTTGGTGTATACAGACCCACACTACACACCCTCACTCACTCTCACTCTCTCTCTCTCTCTCATTATAAGGTTATACGGTAAGTTACGCAGAAAGGTATCATTATCGAGCATATTAGTGTGTTGGCATTATTGTGTTGGTGGGCAACTATCACTGACCTGGCGTACATTCCTGTTGGATCATTATGAACGAACACAAATAACACAACATTTCAACGTTCACCCCTTAACCCCTTCAGCACGATGACGCCCCTTTTACCTTTTCTACTGGCTAACATTAGACGATTATGTGCGGTTTAAGAAGGACCTATAATGTTCAGAGGGAATATTGAGATCCTAGAGGTATAATATTGAGATCCTAGAGGTATATTATAATGTAAAACTTTCAATGTAAAGAAAATCGTCTATTGGTAACCAGAATAAGATGAAAATGACGTCATCGTGCTGAAGGGGTTAAGGATTATGATGCGTTTGGACGATTTATTCTGGCTATTATAAGACGATTTATTCTGGCTATTATAAGACAATTTATTCTGGCTATTATAAGACGATTTATTCTGGCTATTATAAGACGATTTATTCTGGCTATTATAAGACGATTTATTCTGGCTATTATAAGAAGATTTATTCTGGCTATTATAAGACGATTTATTCTGGCTATTATAAGACGATTTATTCTGGCTATTATAAGACGATTTATTCTGGCTATTATAAGAAGATTTATTCTGGCTATTATAAGACGATTTATTCTGGCTATTATAAGAAGATTTATTCTGGCTATTATAAGACGATTTATTCTGGCTATTATAAGACGATTTATTCTGGCTATTATAAGACGATTTATTCTGGCTATTATAAGACAATTTATTCTGGCTATTATAAGACGATTTATTCTGGCTATTATAAGACGATTTATTCTGGCTATTATAAGAAGATTTATTCTGGCTATTATAAGACGATTTATTCTGGCTATTATAAGAAGATTTATTCTGGCTATTATAAGACGATTTATTCTGGCTATTATAAGAAGATTTATTCTGGCTATTATAAGACGATTTATTCTGGCTATTATAAGACGATTTATTCTGGCTATTATAAGACGATTTATTCTGGCTATTATAAGACGATTTATTCTGGCTATTATAAGAAGATTTATTCTGGCTATTATAAGACGATTTATTCTGGCTATTATAAGACGATATATTCTGGCTATTATAAGACGATTTATTCTGGCTATTATAAGACAATTTATTCTGGCTATTATAAGACAATTTATTCTGGCTATTATAAGACGATTTATTCTGGCTATTATAAGACGATTTATTCTGGCTATTATAAGAAGATTTATTCTGGCTATTATAAGACGATTTATTCTGGCTATTATAAGAAGATTTATTCTGGCTATTATAAGACGATTTATTCTGGCTATTATAAGACGATTTATTCTGGCTATTATAAGACGATTTATTCTGGCTATTATAAGACAATTTATTCTGGCTATTATAAGACGATTTTATTCAGGTTCGGAAGGCCCTCTAAAACTAAATTAGTAAAATCTATCTCAATCAGCACTCTGACTCCCCAAAATATCTTCCTGAGTTGCATACAACCGTTTAATGATAGCCATAATAATATCTTCCTGAGCTGCATACAATCGTTTAATGATAGCCATAATAAACTCTCAAAACGCTTCATAATCCTCAAGGGGATAAGGGGGGTCACCGGCTTTTTTCTCATGTTTCTCCTTTTCTCGCTTTCCCTGGCTTGTATCCATTATGCCCCATTCAGCCAACTATTTTAAGACGCTTATCCCCATCCAGGTGTCGATTTCTTCTTGGCGAGCGATAGCGAGCCAACATTGTATGGGGAAAGCCGGCTTCGCCGGAGACATTTTTCTATCGAAAAATTTACAAATTTAGCTTACTGTCAAAACAAAAATATATATATATTGGCTCGCTACCGCTCGCCAGGAAAATATTGACACCTGGATGGGGGTAAACGTCTTAAAACAGTAGGCTGAATGGGGCCGAATGGATACAAGCCAAAGAGAGAGGGAGAGAAAAAGAAAAACCCGGTGACCCCCCTTAAATGCATTATCGGTACATTACCTTAATATTGAAGGCGGCTGAACACAAAGGCCAGATCTGAAAACAAAAACACACAATATATTAATAATTATTGTTAACATCGTTCTCAACACCAATAACACCCCCAAGGAAATTAATGAGAACGTGTGATTCTCCCAGGATTCGAACTCGGGTTACTATATACAGAACTTGCACGCTTTAAGTTTAACCATTACACCATCAAATCAGAAATTCACAAAGACAAAGTTCTTTCAGAATTAACCCTTAGAACACCCGATGACGCATTTCTGTTCTGTTTTCTGGCTTTTATTAGACGGTTTTATTCAGATTAGAACATAAGAACAAGAAAATGGGAGTCTGCAAAAAGCCGATCGGCCCATACAAGGCAGATCCCTGTCACACCCAACCCCATTACAAGGCCCAATTATAGGCCCAACTCACTAATACCTTGAGTACTGCCCCCACCAAAATGGTCAGGGATTAACACAAGATTACGGGGTCAGCTGAACGCCGATTGGCCCACACCTGGCAGATCCCCCTCACACCCAACCCATCTCGTCCATATGCCTATCTAATTTTATCTTAAAGCTCCCTATCGTTCTTGATCCCACTATATCACTTGGTAGCCTATTCCACTCATCTACAACTCTGTTACCAAACCAATATTTGCCTATATCTTTTCTGAAACAAAATTTATCTAATTTGAAACCATTTGTACGAGTTCTTTCGCTATCACTGAGCTTTAGTACATTTTTCATGTCCCCTTTATTAATCCCACTAACCCACTTGAATACCTCTATCATATCCCCTCTAACTCTGAGTCTCTCTAACGAATGTAAGCCTAATTTCTTTAACCTTTCTTCATACGGAAAATGTCTAATATTATGGATATTTTTTTTCATTCTACGTTGTACTCTCTCCAATGAATCTATGTCCATTCTGTAATAAGGACACCAACATTGAACAGCATAATCCATATGGGGTCTCACTAATGACAAGTAAAGTTTTAAGATAACATCAGCAGTTCTGTTACTCACACTCCTAGATATGAACCCGAGAATCCTGTTTGCCTTGTTACGAACGCTTATACATTGTTTTCTAGGCTTCAAATCATTGCTAACAAACACACCTAGATCTTTCTCACAGTCTGAGTTTTCTAATTCCATATTAGCTAGTTTATATTTAACATTTGTATGCATCTTCCCTATCTTTAATACCTTGCATTTGTCAATGTTAAAAACAGTTTCATCATATCTTCTAAGGTGAATTTAAAATTGTATTGATTTATTCCAAAACGGTAAATACCTCTCTAATGCATAATTTGACCCTTACAAGATTCGGTGACGTATTTTTACTAGTTTCTGGCTATTATCATACGATTTTACTCTCTGATTAGGAAGGGTATATGGAAGTCGGAGGGTTGATAGAGATAGTCTTTACCCTCATAATTCCCACTGATCCTTCCTAAACTGTATAAAATCGTCCAATGATAGCCAGCATAAACTGTCAAAATGCGTCATAATCTTCAAAGGAGTATTTCTCTACCTGATATTTATATTTCGGTGGTTCCATTATATTGCTCGAATTAACTGTATTTGAACTTTGTTTGTTGTACAATATAAAACAGTCAAAAGCTCAAATGATTAGCCTAAGAAACTCAAATAGTGAAGTAACAACAACAGGGATTAAATATGCAAGGCTCCTGTGAGGACAGACCCGAAGACATCATTCAGGATCATGGTTCTGTCTCGAGTCACCCCCATATCCCCCAACCCCCCAAAAAAGGTATGTGCCAGAGTATATAGATAGATAGACAAATAGATAGATAGGCCTAGATGTAAACTTTGATGTACCGGACCAGTATCCGCGGTAACAAGAACTTTCAAGAGACGCAAAGCAAGTGCTGATGACAATCTTACTATTCATCAAATAAAATATGCATGCGATGTTGCACTTAACCCCTTCCTTACCGAGGATGTATTTTGTGTTATTCCAGCTACATTTAGACGATTTTATGCAGCTTAGGAGGAAACCGTGGTAGATAACATGGATAATCGAGATACTTTGAAGCCTTTTAATTGCTATACGTCCTCCCTAAGCTGGATAAAACCGTCTACTTATATCCAGATTTTAATGACAAGGACGACTCGGTACTAAAGGGGTTAATAAACTAGCCAAACTATACACACAATGTCTGCAAAATTAGAAACTGTTCACAACAATCGTCAGCAATCGGATAGATAGAACACTAGATTCAAATCAGCCAATAGAACAGGCAGGTTTCCATAGTGGGTACTCGACTAAAGACCATATACAAGTTGTTACCCTAAGCACGGTAATTGACCACTTGCGAGTTTCAGGCTACAAGGAAGTTGGAGCCATAAACATCGATATTAAACAGAAATAGGCCTACAATGATAATGTAGGTTTCTAATGGATAAACAGTTTGTTGAATTGGGTTTTATATATTCATATAAGCACTACAACCGCAAGTTAGGTGATAATTCTGTTAATTATCAATGTCTACAGCTCCAACTTCCTTATAGACCGAAACTCGCAAGTGGTCAATTGAGAAAACAGAAGAGTTAAAAGAGCCCTTGTGTATGGACTTTTAGATTAAGAAAATACATTTGGATGGGACTCGTCAAGCTTGGCTAGTAACCTGACCAGACCAGACCAGATGGCTGGAGTAAAATGGGAAAGAAGAGTAATTGGACAGAGGAAGAACAAGATGAGAAGTGAGAAGTACTGTACAGTAGAAGACTGAAAGTTCTCGGGCTCTACCAACTTGTTTCATTGTCTAGGGGAGTAAACCTTATATCCTTACTGGTCACCTAAGGATGAAGCAGGTTGGACGAACGGACAAGCCCCCCTGTTGACAAATATTGTTAAAAAGATACTTAGAGGACCTCTAAGTTGGACGGACCCCAAGTTAAGTGGTCAATCCTGTAAGTCCTTGAATACACTGGCACGGGTTGTTCTTCTCACTGGGGACCGAATCCAGCAATGGATAGACAAATTTGACTCTGTCGAAATTTATGTTGTAGTGGGAGATATTCGAAACAAGAAGCAGAAGAAAATTATGTGCAGGTTTTAACAGACATACCGTATATAGAAATTATGTGCAGGTTTTAACAGACATACCGTATATAGAAATTATGTGCAGGTTTTAACAGACATACCGTATATAGAAATTATAAGAACATAAGAACATAAGAACATAAGAAAATGGGAGTCTGCAGAAAGCCGATTGGCCTAAGCAAGGCAGATCCCTGTCCCACACAACCCCAATTCAATTACAAAGCCCAATTATAGGCTTCACACTCTAATACCCTGAGGATCATCTTACCAGAACGGTTAGAGATTAACGCAGGATTATGGAGGTCTGCAGAGCGCTGATTGGCCCAACCCGGCTGATCCCCCTTCACACCCAACCCTTCTCGTCCATATGCTTATCTAATTTTATCTTAAAGCTCCCTACAGTTTTAGATCCCACTATAGCACTTGGTAGTCCATTCCACCCATCTACAACTCTGTTACCAAACCAATACTTGCCTATATCTTTTCTGAAACGAAATTTATCTAATTTGAAACCATTGGTACGAGTTCTTTCGCTATCACTGAGCTTTAGTACATTTGCCATGTCCCCTTTGTTAATCCCACTAACCCACTTGAACACCTCTATCATATCCCCTCTAACTCTGCGTCTCTCTAACGAATGTAAACCTAATTTCTTCAACCTTTCTTCATACGAAAGATTTCTAATATTATGGATCATTTTTGTCATTCTACGCTGTACTCTCTCCAATGAATCTATGTCCATTCTGTAATAAGGACACCAAAATTGGACAGCATAATCCATGTGGGGTCTCACTAATGACAAGTAAAGTTTTAAGATAACATCAGCAGTTCTGTTACTCACACTCCTAGAGATGAACCCGAGAATCCTGTTTGCCTTATTACGAACGCTTATACACTGTTTTCTAGGCTTCAAATCATTGCTAACAAACACACCTAGATCTTTCTCGCAGTCTGAATTTTCTAATTCTAAATTAGCTAGTTTATATTTAACATTTGTTTGCATCTTCCCTATCTTTAATACCTTGCATTTGTCAATGTTAAACTTCATCTGCCAATTTACTGACCATTCATGTAAGGTATCTAGATCCCTTTGGAGGCACTCTATATCGCTATCTGAATCAATTGATCTCCCTATTTTAGTATCGTCTGCGAATTTACTTATCCTACTAGTTATACCTAAATCTAGGTCATTTATGTATATAAGAAACAACAGGGGACCTAATACCGATCCCTGGGGGACACCACTTTTGACTGCTCCCCATTCTGACTTGGTACCATTTATGCTGACTCTCTGCTTCCTACCAATTAGCCATGACCTAATCCATCCTAACAACGCCCCACCTATTCCATGTGCCTCAACCTTTCTCATCAATCTCTCATGAGGGACTCTGTCGAAAGCTTTACTGAAATCTAAATATATAATATCATATGACTTGTCATTATCTACTGCTTCATATACCTCTGAGAAAAAACTAAGCAAATTAGTAAGGCAAGACCGTCCCTGAGTGAATCCATGCTGAGAAGAATTGATTAAGTTAAATGTTTCTAAGTGGTTTCTCATTTTCCTAGCAATAATTGACTCTAGTAGTTTTCCTATGATTGAAGTGAGACTAATGGGACGGTAATTGGATGCTATTGATTTATCACCTTTTTTGAAGATCGGAACTACATTTGCAAGCTTCCAAGCTTCTGGAACTATACCTGTTTCTAATGACTTGTTAAATAGAAATGTTAATGGATAACTTAACTCATCTCTGCATTCTTTTAATACTCTAGCATATACCTCATCAGGACCAGGCGATTTATGAGGTTTCAGTCTGTCAATTTCCTTAACCACATCATTTCTACTTATAGTAACCGTACTTAACCTATTTTCTATACTATCGCTGTATACCTTACGGACTTCTGGAAACTGTGCCAAATTTTCATTAGTGAAAACGGAAAGAAATTGACTATTTAATGTACTGCACATTTCTAAATCACTTTCTGTCAATTTTCCTATAGAAGTTTTAAGGGGACCAATTACATCTCTAACCTTGGATTTATATAGTTGGTAAAAAGCTTTAGGATTATTTTTTGAGTCATTGGCAACCTTAATTTCATAATTTCTTTTTTCTTTCCTAATATCCTTTTTTACCTGTCTTGATAGATTCTGATAGTAAGCAAGTAGGTGAATTTCGCCTTTTCTAATTTTTCTATATATTCCTCTCTTTTGTCCTAGAAGATCTAATAGTCTATTATTCATCCATTTGGGTTGGTTCTGTGTTGATCTAAATTTTCTTTTGGGGATATATTTATTTTGCGCATTGAATACTGACTTGATAAAATTATCGTATGTATCTACCAAGTTTGACGTCTCCTCCTGACTTAAGATGACAGGTGCCTGAGAAAGGATACACTCATTTGGACACCTGGATCGACTTAATTTTTTGACCATAGGGTCCGCTAACAGGGCTTCTCTTAACCCACCATAATTGGCTTTTCTGAAGTCAGGTATTAATGTTGTATTCTCTCTGGTATTACCTTTCCATTGTATATTAAAATACACAGAATTGTGATCACTATTTCCTAGGTGGTCCCCGATTTCTACACTATTTATCATATGTTCATTGTTACTGAAAACTAAATCGAGAATATTATCACCTCTAGTTGGCGTATCTATGAATTGAGTTAAAAAACTATCTTGTACTACCTCAATAAACTCCTTTGAATCAGAGTCGCCTATTTGTTGCTGCCAATCTATATTAGGGAAATTAAAATCCCCCATAATGCACACGTTGCTAAGCCTTGATGCTATTTTAATTTCCTCCCATAATGATGTTCCGTCATTTCTACTCATATTTGGCGGTCTATACATAACTCCAATAACTAAAGTCTCACTACCTTCGTTAACTTCTACCCAAACACTTTCATTTTCATTATTTACTCTAATACCTGATTTAGTACAGCTTTTTAATGAACTCCTGACAAACACTGCTATACCGCCACCCCTCTTACTTGTTCGGTCATATTTAAACAAACTATATCCCGGTATATCAAACTCTGCTAAAAAATGCCTGGTTTCTGTATTAATCCATGTTTCAGTTAGCGCTATTATATCTATATTTTCTTTGCTAACCAGTGCTCTAAGTTCGTTCATTTTGTTACATAAACTCCTGCAATTTGTATAATAAACACTCAAACTATTACTTGTATTTGCAACTATTTTTCTATTGTTTTTAACTAATTTATTTTTACCTGTTGAACTACTGGACCTAGACGGAACATCTACGCTATCAGAATGTTCGTTATTACTATCAATTTGATGTGGCTGGGATTCTATTTTACTTACACACCTATGGTTTATTAACAAAACCCCGCAACAAACTTGTCGAGTGAGCTGGCTAAGGTCGAAACTCCTAGTCGAGAGAGATGTACTCCATCCTGGGCATACAGTTCATCCTTACCGTAGAAGAGGGTCCAGTTATCCAGTTATCCAGTTATCCAGTTATGTGCAGGTTTTAACAGACATACCGTATATAGAAATTATGTGCAGGTTTTAACAGACATACCGTATATAGAAATTATGTGCAGGTTTTAACAGACATACCGTATATAGAAATTATGTGCAGGTTTTAACAGACATACCGTATATAGAAATTATGTGCAGGTTTTAACAGACATCCCGTATATAGAAATTATGTGCAGGTTTTAACAGACATACCGTATATAGAAATTATGTGCAGGTTTTAACAGACATACCGTATATAGAAATTAATGTGTGCAGGTTTTAACAGACATACCGTATATAGAAATTATGTGCAGGTTTTATAGACATACCGTATATAGAAATTATGTGCAGGTTTTAACAGACATACCGTATATAGAAATTATGTGCAGGTTTTAACAGACATACCGTATATAGAAATTATGTGCAGGTTTTAACAGACATACCGTATATAGAAATTATGTGCAGGTTTTAACAGACATACCGTATATAGAAATGGAACAGCAACAATAAAGTTCCACAAGGAAGTGAGGAAATATCACAACTCTTTACTTAGTAGAGGTTTGTGGTGAACCAGGGCAATACAATTTACCCAAAACTATTCACAGCGTGTTTGGAAAGCATACTTGGAAATTTTGAATGGACCAACAAGGGAATAAATGCTAATGGAGAATAGCTACCTAAGTAACCTCAGAATCGATGATCACAGTTCTTTTCAGCGACTCAGGAGAAGAGCTACAACAAATAATGGAAGATTTAAACAGTGAAAGCCTTCAAGGTAGGACTGAATATGAACAGAAAGAAAAACAAGATTATATTTTTTTCTTCTTGTACAACCACAACCAATATGATAGGCCAGGCTATAAATGCAAACCTAGATCACTCTAGATCAATCAAGCGAAGGATAGACATGGGATGGAATGCATTTGGTAAACAGAGCTCTGTTATGAAAAGCAAGCTACCCTTTTATTATTATTATTATTATTATTATTATTATATGAGATGCCGAAGTCTCCAACCAGGGTGCAGAAACACCATCAAGATGAATCCACACAAAACACCCGGAGGCACTGGAGAGAGACTACGGCAACTTAGGAAAAAATAAAAACATATACTGTATACTGTACATATAAACATATACTGTATACTGTACTGTACATATACACATATTAAACACAGATAACATATTATGCAGTGGAGGATATCAAGCATAAATATAATACAATAAAATAGAATAAAATAAGTTTAAAATTTAGAATTAATGCTGCAAAAAAGCATTAACTCTAGACTTAAAAATGGAGATATTAGCTGAATTGACTAGCTCATTTGGCAACTTATTCCACAAGTCAACCATGGCCGGCACAAAACACCGTGAAAACTGTGTAGTAGAAAAATTAACACGGCTCATGGCAAGATCATTAAGATTGCTTGTGAATCTAGTTGCACGAGCCCGGACATAGGGCCCAGGCAGAACCCCATGTAAGGGATGCTGAGGGTTGTTAAAACTTTAAATAAAAGACTAAGGGCACCAACTTTACGTCGATGACACAGATTAAGAGACAAATGAGGTAGAATAAAACTGATGGAATTTAGCGACCTGTCAAGCAACTTGAGATGGCAGTCAGCTGCTGACAACCAGACAGGTGAGCAGTACTCAAAATGTGGCAAAATAAAAGCATAAAAAGACTTGATAACTGTGGCGTCACAAGCAAATGATTTATAAACCTTGCGAAGCAGACCAATTTTTTGGGAAATGGAAGAGGAGAAAGAACGAATATGCTTTTCAAAAGTAAGTTTGGGATCAAGAGTAACTCCTAACAAACGCAGAGTATCCACATTCTCAATTTGCTCGCCAGAAACTTGTAGATAAGGATGGGGAGGATCCAAGGTACGAGATCTGCTGATGATAATGGAGTGTGTTTTACTAGCATTAAGTTTCATGCCCCAAAGTTCACACCATGATGTAATTTTGGCTAAATCCCTATTCAGAGCAGTAGCAATTACGTGTCGATCTATTGGTGATGGAATTGACGCATATAAAGTTGTATCGTCAGCATAGGAGATTAGTTTATTTTCAAGCTCGGAACACAGGTCAGCAGTAAAAATAATAAAAAGCAAAGGCCCAAGGACACTGCCTTGTGGAACACCAGAAACAACAGTAACAGAAAGGGAATGACACCCATCAATGACCACAGACAGATCTTTTCGTCAAAAAATCTTCAAAGATCCTTAAAAAATTGCCACCAATACCGATGAGCTGTAACTTATACAGAAGTGCTTTATGGTTGACTAAATCAAAAGCAGAACTAAAGTCAATAGCCACGACACGAGACTCATGTCCCTGGTCCAATGAAGATTGCAAGTCATGGGTGAGTGTCAGAAGCGCATCACATGTACCCAGTCCCTTACGAAAACCAAACTGTGAGTTTGGTATCAAATTATGACTATTACAATAAGAGGAAAGGCGTCTGGACAAAAGCCTCTCATAGAGCTTGGATAGGATAGGTGTAATGGAGATAGGGCGATAGTCATTAGGAGATGATGAGGCAGTATTTCCCTTTGGAATAGGAGTGATAATAGCCTTACGCCAGCAAAGAGGAAAACTACCTGATTTCAAAAGCAACCTAAACACCACGGCCAATTTAGGTGCCAAGACCACTGCAACCTTTTTAAAAAAAGAGAGGGAAAAACCCATCCGGGTCTGTACCACCATAGGTATCAAGATCCAGCAAGTACCTTTTCAGTTCAGCTGATTTGAATGCCATTGAATTGAGGTTAATTAAAGAGGAAAGAACACAACCAATGTGTCCTCCCTGTATTAATTTAAGGATATAAAACTTGAGTATAACAAAGTGTAAACTTAGGAGTGCCCAAATAGGAATTGAGACGGTAATGTTAGGCATAACTTGGAAAGACATAAAGAGACCCTCTTGGATAAAATAACTAACCGAGGTAAAAGGTATTCTCAGAGCAATTCAAAAAATGGTCTTGGGCAGGTCATATATTTAGAAGAGATGATAACAGATGAGCTACTAGAACAACAAAGTGGGAACCTACAGATGGAGCTAGAGGAAGTGATAAGACAGAGAACCAGGTGAAGGGCTTAAGATTCGAAACATTGCTGTGATGGAATGGAACAGGTTAACATCCGACAGCTTCGAGTGGAGAGTTTTGGGAGAGGTTTTTGTCCTGCAGTGGACCAACTCAGGCTGATGATGATGGCAATAGTCCGATACCCAGAGTCAATAGGATGAAAGACGTGAATGTCTATCGAGTTAGTGTTTTAGAGAACTGAGTCAAACATAAGAACAAGGGAGTCTGTTGGCCCACACATGGCAGACCCCTTTCATACCCAGCCCATCCCGTCCATGTGCCTAACTTTTTCTTGAAGCTCTCTAGCGTTCTTGATCCTACTATAGCAATCGGTAGCCTATTCCACATATCTACAACTCGGTTACCAAACCAGTGCTTGCCTATTAGGTTTTCAAAACAAAATGTATCCAGTTTGAAACCACTTGTTCAAGTGCTTTCGCTACCACTGAGCTTCGGTACACTTTTCACGTCCCCTTTATTGAAGGGGAGATAATTATATTATTTTGTGTTTTTCTTCTTTTCAGTTTCCTTCCTAGACATCTATTAAGCTTGATAATATATTCCAAAGACCCCCTTCGAGTAAAAATGCACCGGCCGAAGGCCGGTTCCTCCTTAGTTCCATGCTCACTATCGCTCGCAAGGAAAAATACGGCACATAATTGGCACGAAAGGTTTAAAAATTGACTATTATGAGGCAAAAGGTCTTAAAATCTCCAAACTAATGGGGCGAACGTCTTAATATATCAAAATTAAAGGGGCAAAACAAAGGAGGGGAAGGAGGTCTAGAGAAAACCTCTTTATACGAAACAAATAATGCGTAAACTCAAATACTATAACTACAGAGCCACGATTCTTGGAATTAGTAAATAATATATATATATATATATATATATATATATATGTTGTCATTTGTCAGTCGTAAGCTCTAGCTTACTGAGAGGGCGTGTAATTATTAATCACGAACATAAATGGAGTCGCTTCAAGCAGAGCGTATTTAAACGAGTCAAATTATTGTATTAATGGAATCCCGTTTTACATGCACTCTTAAAACGATTACCAATATGTAGGCTATGTACAAATCAAATACACTTGCTCTGTCATATATTTATACGTCATTATATCATAATGTGATTAGTTTCTTAACAAAGCAGAGAGACCGAAATGAAGTTATCTATAACACCATGAAGCTAATAAGCGCAAACCACCACCAACAAACTTCGAAAAATTAGAATGAACGAAAGTAGGACAAGTATTGATTTAAAAATTGGGCGTTACCACCGGGCGCCATCTTTAATACGTGTTGGCGGGTGGTTGATTTCGGACGCCACACCTCCCCGCTTCCCAGTCATTATACACCACCTAACTCTATAATATTAAGTGTTTGTGCATCAATACCAAGTGCATAATGTTGGTTTAGCGATATAACTGCGAATAACCGTGAAAATAGCTGGAACAGGATCACTCGACCGATAAAATATGGCGGATATGGTCTTTCTCGGTGTTGCCAAACTTCAAGTGTTGTTGCCAAATTGTCAAAATATCTTTCAAAAATCACATACGGTTGCTAATCCTCCTACTACTAATGAACACTAGAATACATAATACTTTAATATATAGCATCGATTCAACCATACAAGTTCAAGAAAATCGAGAATATTTACAAATGTTGCCAGCCGAGGTCCTAACAAAATGGCGCGCGAGATGGGTGGTGACGAGGCGGGAAGAAGCCATTAAATATTCTCCGTTTGAATTCTATCATCTTCAAACGATTCCCGTATTATTAAACTCTTAGCTTGAGACACGCATTACAACTACTAAATCAAAACAATGTTAAATCGACAAGCGGTATTGGGGATATGAGTGTTCGAAAGTATATATTATATTTGGATATAATGTTGGAACTAAGATCTGCAATATTTCCAGCATTTGTATCCTAAAAGTCTTACCTAATTGATTTTGCATATGTTTATATGGTGGCATGTGAAGCACGATAATGCTGTTACCGTATATTTATTATATTATACGGTATACAATATGTCTGTATACCTAAATGTGTGGTACGGTAGCTATAATATGAACATGACCGCGGCGAAAATATCAAGTTGGTAGAATACCGGATAAGTTATTTGATATATAATATGAATTGATCAAGGCTTCATACCACATTTCGATCAACTCATTGTACACTACACCTTGTAGGGTACCTAATCCATCACAGTATCATTGTTCAATAATGGAGAGCAGAAAAGTCCTTTCGGGAATGGGAATATTTCGCCATTTATCTATTGTTAACATAAACAAGTCGGTCTCCATTTCCCCCTTCTATATATTCAAACATTTAACAACTTGGAACAAAATGGCTATAATTCTACCGAACCTGATCCAATTTAGCTGGTACTAGCTTATGCAACAACTACGGTAGGCGAGGTGTTGGCCGCGGCGAACGGTCCCTAAACTACATCAAAAGAAACCACGCCTTCCTAGAAGAAGAGGAGGACGAGGAAGAGATGAATCAAGAATACTCCTACTGAAGAACCAAACTGAACCAGAAAGAGTAAAACGATGAAAGAAACATAACACAAATATGGCGGACAAGAACTTAAATAATTAAACGAGCTTGTACAACTCAAGCAAGCCGTATACAAAGGCAATTCCGACAACCATACCGCCTGACTCTGTACTGTAACAAGATCGAGCAAAGACACAGAAAACACTAGCAATCACAGACCCTTCAACACTATAGCAACATTTAACATTCAACATGCACTTCCCACATTACAAACAAGAAAGGGGAGCCGTTGTAAATGGCCCCAATCCAAGTGAAGCAAGCCAATCGTGACTGAATGGTTTCATTAGTTTGTAAAGGATGTCCCACGGCACCTTTCATGTTAGTTTGCTTTGTTAATTGTCACCCAGTTACTTTATCGTCCTTTGGTTATACATTTAAGATGCAAAAAATGCATTGTCTAAATAATTTACCATTTAT
The DNA here is from genome assembly GCA_032716605.1 of Paralithodes platypus. Classification (NCBI taxonomy): domain Eukaryota; kingdom Metazoa; phylum Arthropoda; class Malacostraca; order Decapoda; family Lithodidae; genus Paralithodes; species Paralithodes platypus. Next base: position 33,013,896 of record CM064576.1, read on the forward strand.
ACTAAAATAATTCAAATTGGCGAACATTGTGTACTGGTACTGTTATAACAATACCATCGTTTGATTTATTCAATATTGATAGGGATATAATCTTGCAATTATGGGGTTATGATCTGTGTGTGTGGGGTTTTTTTCTGTGTTTTTTTTTTTTTTTTTTCAATTTGAGGAACTTCAGACGTTGTTGTTCAGGTTGGTAAGAATCTAATTGAATCAGAGTAGTGTCTTATCTACATCAACACGAGCCTATATTCCTATCAAATACCATCTTATCAATCCATTTATTCATGAGCTATGTCCATCTTCAAAAGGCGTACGACGACTAAAAAAAACATCAAAAGCTATTCTGATCCATGTTGTGGAAACGATAGTACATATATATAGTCTTATGACGATTTCAGAGGCTTAACATCAGGAAGCAAAATGCAGAAAATTATTGATAAGAAGCAACGAAAGATATAAAATGTATATAGAAAGACGCACCTTGTTACCAGGTCCATACAAGTTCTTTTTTTTTTCTCTCTCTTTCTTGTCCTACGTGTATAGAAGAGACAATAGGCAGGTTGCCTGTAAAGAGTGTCTCCCCCAGAACAAAAAGAGTGACAAAGAACCAAATTCAAGAGACGTTGGGGTCAAAATGCCTGGACAAACGAAGTTTACGGCACTTTAGGTCGTAGGAAAAGATCCCACTATACATTTACTTCTGAATACATTTATTAGCTCAGCTTCTACTTAAGTCACCTCCCCTGTTTCAATATATATATATATATATATATATATATATATATATATATATATATATATATATATATATATATATATATATATATATAGCAGGCTCAATACTTTTAGTTTATTTTGAATGTGGGAATGGTGGAAAGGAGAGTATATGTGGCAGACCGAGGAAGACTGGGGCGAGGCCCTAGGAAAGAATGTGAAGGTCACAAGGTTTGATAAGGACGCTGCAGGGGATCGTGCAGAGGAAGTAGCCTACACTCACGAGCTGTAAGATCTACTATAGTCTGCGGGGTTTTTTTTCCAGTTGATGTTAATATGTCATATCACCATCTTGATTGCTCAAACTATTATGGAAAGTTTGTGGTGGAATATGCTGTTACTTATGCAATCTTAGTATTTACATAATGCAAAGACAGCAGGTTCATATTGTCCATCAAGTATCAAGAAATCCACTACTATAATTTGCAATTTACTGTAAGTTAGACAAAATAAACAGACTATACACGCTTAATTGATTAACTTCTAAAGGTATTTAAGGGGAGACTTCCACCTGGAGGAATTTTTTCTGGACCTCTTTCTCCCTCATGTTTAGCCCCATTGCTTTTGAGATTTTAAGACGTTCGCCCTATTAGTTTGGACATTTTAAGACATTTTGCCCCATTTCTGTCAATTTTAAGACCTTTCGTGCAATTAAGGTGTCAATTTTTTCCTGGGGAGCGATAGCGAGCCTGTAATTCAAGAGCAACCGGCCTCCGGCCGGTACATTTTTCTACCGAAAAATGTACAAATTTATCTTGAAAGGGGGTCTAGGGGGTGTAATTTTAAGCTTGATGAAAACGTAGGGAACAAACTAAATCCCTCCCCTTAATGATGCCTTTGCTATATGATATACCGGTACCGTAATAATAACATACCGAATAACGTGTATATCTGTTTTGGGGTTTTATATCGAATAGGCCTACAATGTGTACATAAATTAAAGGATTGTGCCTTCAGGGCACGAGGGTATATTCCTGCAAAACAAAGGCTCTTCTTCAAACAATAGAGAAATATACTTTTTATTTGACATCTACCGTCCACCATTTCCTCGCACATACTTCCCTACATTATCAACTACCCATGCATAATTCACACACACTCATAAATATTGTAAATACAAACCTGCAACACTAACCTGAATATGATTGTTCTGCAACGTGTCTAAAATTAGGGGAAACTACTTGTAATGGTGACTGGAATTTAGTTAAGACAACTATTGTTTTGCTGCACTGAATTTATCCCATGTTAGTATAGAATCTTGTTAACTTGTATGTCTAAACCCTGGAAATCTATAGTAAGTTCTATGTTACACGAGCAAGTTGTCCGGCATACAATGAATAGCAAACACTGTTATGTATTGGTAATTGTAGCTGCACCGAAAGCAGATATTAATAGTTTAGGCAAATTAAATTTTATATGAACTCTAGTTGCTGAAATGAAGAACATAAAAAATTGGACCTCCATCAAGCATATAATTACACCCCCTAGACCCCCTTTCAAGATAAATTTGTAAATTTTCGGTAGAAAAATGTCCCGGCTGAACAGGCTTGCTATCTCTCGTCAGGAAAAAATCGACAGAAATGAGGCGAAAGTTCTTAAAATCGCCAAACTAATGGAGCGAACATCTTAAAATGTCGAAAAAAATTGGCTGAATTCTCCCGTTAATCCTTTAACATCTGATTTTTCGATACTCACTAAGAAATTTAGGCAAATTATTATGGGAAGAAATCAGTAAGGCATCTCAGAATAATAACGTTTGCATTTTAGGCGACTTTAATCTTCCAGGTATAGATTGGTTTAATTTAACTAGCAATAACGAATCCAAAGATTTTCTTGAAGTACCGGTAGCACTAGACAATTTTCTCTTTCAATTTGTAAATTCGCCAACTAGAGGATATAATATTCTGGACCTAGTTCTTAGCAACAAATAAAATTGGATGACAAATTTAGAAGTAGGCGACGAGCTGGGACACAGTGATCATAAATCAATATCGTCCTCTATAGAATATAATTATAAACCAAAGGAAAATAAGGTTCTTATCCCTGATTTTAGAAAGGCTAATTTTAGGGGATTAAATAGGTCACTCAAAATTAAAAGGTGAGGCAAAGAAATGGGGCGAAATATCTTATAATAGCCAAACTAATGGGGCAAACGTCTTCAAATCTCAAACCTAAAGGGGCTAAACATGAGGGAGAAGGGGACCAGAAAACATCACCCCCTTTTTAAGTAAAAATCTACTCTTAAGGCACCAACACCCCCTTGTTAAGTACAAATCTACCCTTAAGGCACCAACATGGCACCCAAAGGCAAAGTTGGCCGGTCTCTCTTACTTTAGGATTTTTTTTTTTTTTTTTTTTTAAAGAGACAATGAACGGAGGAAGGAAAAACACAGATAAAACAAAAAGGTCCATGTGCCTAAAGGCATCCTCCATTCATAAAATGTTTGTAACAACTGGATTTAAATATTTGTAGATTGTAAGTTTGTGGAAAGCAATTCGAGGGAAGTGAATTCCAAAGAGTAGTAGCTCTGGGGATAATTAACTTCTGATAAGCAGAAGTTCTGCATTGTGGAGGAGAAAGTGTAAATTCATGGGCGCTCTCAGCTGCCCTAGTTCAACGGGGAAAGATGTGGAGAGGCGGCACAATTGAAGCAAGTTCCTCGGAACAATTACTGTGAAAATATCTGTAGAATAATGCAAGGGATGCAACGTTTCTTCGTATGGTCTAGTTATAGTCTATTCGCTGTAAGTAGGTGAGAAATCATGACCTCTATCCTCTGTAACTCAAAAAGGACTGGAACAAATGGGCTGTACATATCCACACCTATTCCTGGACTGACTCTTCCCAAATGGTAGAGATATTAAGGGGAGGTCTCCACTTGAGTGATTTTTTGCTTGACCCCTTTCTCCCTCATGTTTAGCCCCATTGCTTGTGATATTTTAAGAAGTTTTCCCTATTAGTTTAGCGATTTTAAGAACTTTCGCCCCATTTATGTCACTTTTAAGGCCTTTCGTCCCATTTAGGTGTCGACTTTTTCCTGGCGAGCGATAGCGAGCCTGTAATTTAAGAGGAATCGGCCTTCGGCCGGGACATTTTTCTACCGAAAAATGTACAAATTTATCTAGAAAGGGGGTCAAGGGGGTGTAATTTCAAGCTTGATGGAAGTCTAGGAAACGCACTAAAAACCTCCCCTTAACTCGATTACTTAGTCATTTTTGAGTTACAGAGGTTAGGGGTCATGATTTCTCGCCTACTGACAACGAATAGACTATAGCTACACCCGATATGTATTTTAACCCCTTCAGACTCATATGACGCAGAGGTTGGCAGATTAGCACTAAGAAATAGTTCTCTCACTCTTATAATTACCTCTCCAAAATTAGTTTTCTGCCCACAGCTAACTCAAAGACAACTGCAGAGGTTGAAGTAACTAAACTAAAGGTTTGTAAATACCCCTGATGGTAATAAAGGCTTTAAAGTATCACTAATAGGCTCAGCATTGCGTCATATGTCGGAGAGGGTTAACTTGGCGGAAATTTGAGTGCCTTGGCAGCTAATGTCTCGATAACTAATGGAAAATATAAACCTACTAAGTGTCCGCATTATGTCATTGCCAATGTGTTATCATTTGCGGCAGATTTGGGTATACAAACGTCGTTGCAGCTGAGTAATGAAGATGGATAGAAGCCAATTTTCGCAGGGGGGTCACCTGCTTTTTTTCTCTTTCTCTCTTTGTCTGGCTTGTATCCATTCGGCCCCATTCAGCCAACTGTTTTAAGACGTTGATCTCCATCTAGGTGTCGATTTCTTCCTGGCGAGCAATAGCGAGTCAGCATTGTATGGAGAAATCCGGCTTCGCCGGAGAAATGTTTCCATCGAAAAATGTACAACTTTAGCTTGCTGTCAAAACAAAAATATATATATGCTGGCTCGCTACCGCTCGCCAGGATAATATTGACACCTGGATGGGGGTAAACGTCTTAAAACAGTAGGCTAAATGGGGCCGAATGGATACAAGCCAAAGAGAGAGGGAGAGAAAGAGAAAAGAAAGCGAGAAGGGTGCCCATAAAAACAACAGACTATAGTGTAGATCCTGCCCTTAGGTAAGATATAACTTTGGGTGATATTCTTAAACAATTCTTTCCCTTCACAGCGCCTTACCGAATGAACACTGTGGGAATGAGCGTTGTTTACACGGAATAGCATGCCCATTCCTAAATATAACGCCATTTTTCAGGATATTTCGTCCATTATCGGCGCCGTGAAGGGAAAGAAATGTGTAATAATTCAACGGACAGACTTTAAGGGTTGGGTCCGATGCATCACTCGGGAAATGCCCCATGAAGACTATTATGCACGACTCTACCTGGGGCAAGTCCAGCGGGGGATTGGTTATCTGTTCTACGGCAAAGGTACTATGCCCTGTTCATAATAAGTAGAACAAAACTCTTGAACATTAACCTCTATAAAGCCGGTATCACAGCAGCGCCTTTTCACTCAACATTTATCCTCAACACTGGTCTGGCAGCTTATGAGGTCAACTTTTTAAATATTTCGGGTACCGGTACTTAAATTCATCTACCATAGGTCTAGTTTCCGATGCCAGTGCGAAATATTCCAGCAACGTTGCCAGAAAAATGTTGATCATCGAATGTTGACTATACAAGCTCTCGTGTCATACCGGCTTAACTCGCAAACGACTAGAGTAATCAAGCTAATATTTCTACCACTTGCATATGGGAAGGTTCAGCCAAGGAATAGCTGTGGACATTTATAAACCATTAATTTGCTCAAGCCATTTTTGAGTTAGAGACGAGGGTTAACGATTGCTGGTCTACCTAATTGGAACAGGGTATAGGAATAAGAACTTAAGAACATTAACACACGATAATCTGTAGAAGCCCTACCGTCCCACACGAGGCAGATGCCGTTCACACCCAACTAATATAATTCACATGACGATCCAAATTCCGTTTGAAACTTTTCACCGTTTCTGAGCTAATTAAAGCACTAGACAATCTATTTCACTTATCCAAATCCCTATTTCCAAACCAATGCTTACCTATGTCTTTAGTAAAGAGGAATTTATCTAGCTTGAAGCCATTTGTAAGGGTTATTTCGCAACCAATCAGCTTTAATACTTTAGTAATGTCCCCTCTGTTTATTCCCATCATCCACTTTAACACCTCTATCATATCTCCTCTATTTCTTCGTCTTGCCAATGAATGTCAGCCAAGGGTTTTTATCCTCTCCTCATATGATAATGTCTAATATTGTGGATAACTTTTGTCATTCTACTTTGGATTGCCTCCAGAGAGTCTATATCCATTCTATAATGAGGGCACTAAAACTGAACAACATAATCCATATGAGATTTATGTTCGCCATGCTATACGCAACACCCTTACCCTTCCTAGGTGTTAAAAATACGGACCCTAAACACAGGATCGGGAGCTGTGAGTGGTATACATTTGAGAAAAGTTTGTGTATACAAGTTTCATGGCTGGTTACTATATATATTAAGGGATTATTGAACATTGGTTTCAAATTCCCAGTGACGTACTCAATACATAGGCTAAGCAACGAAATCCTTGAGCAAACACTCCCCATGCGTGCTTACTCACGGGAAGACAGCTATAGAGAGATCTTAGGTATTTTAGTGGATAATGATCGTAATTACTGTTGGTGGATATACATTGGTTGTGTATGATGTGGGGCAGGTATAATGAGTTACTATGAGTGGTTTGGGTGGATGGTGGGTGGTAGGGTGGATATAGTGAGTTATGAAGGGCAGGTATAATGAGTTACTATGAGTGGTTTGGGTGGATGGTGAGTGATCGTGGGTGGTAGGGGTGGATATAGTGAGTTATGAAGGGCAGGTATAATGAGTTACTATGAGTGGTTTGGATGGATGGTGAGTGATCGTGGGTGGTAGGGGTGGATATAGTGAGTTATGAAGGGCAGGCATAGTAAGTGATTATGAGTGGTTTGGATGGACGCTGAGTGATCGAGGGTGGTAGGGGTGGATATAGTGAGTTATGAAGGGCAGGCATAGTAAGTGATTATGAGTGGTTTGGATGGACGCTGAGTGATCGAGGGTGGTAGGGGTGGATATAGTGAGTTATGAAGGGCAGGCATAGTAAGTGATTATGAGTGGTTTGGATGGACGCTGAGTGATCGTGGGTGGTAGGGGTGGATATAGTGAGTTATGAAGGGCAGGCATAGTAAGTGATTATGAGTGGTTTGGATGGACGCTGAGTGATCGTGGGTGGTAGGGGTGGATATAGTGAGTTATGAAGGGCAGGCATAGTAAGTGATTATGAGTGGTTTGGATGGACGCTGAGTGATCGTGGGTGGTAGGGGTGGATATAGTGAGTTATGAAGGGCAGGTATAATGAGTTACTATGAGTGGTTTGGATGGATGGTGAGTGATCGTGGGTGGTAGGGGTGGATATAGTGAGTTATGAAGGGCAGGCATAGTAAGTGATTATGAGTGGTTTGGATGGACGCTGAGTGATCGAGGGTGGTAGGGGTGGATATAGTGAGTTATGAAGGGCAGGCATAGTAAGTGATTATGAGTGGTTTGGATGGACGCTGAGTGATCGAGGGTGGTAGGGGTGGATATAGTGAGTTATGAAGGGCAGGCATAGTAAGTGATTATGAGTGGTTTGGATGGACGCTGAGTGATCGAGGGTGGTAGGGGTGGATATAGTGAGTTATGAAGGGCAGGCATAGTAAGTGATTATGAGTGGTTTGGATGGACGCTGAGTGATCGTGGGTGGTAGGGGTGGATATAGTGAGTTATGAAGGGCAGGCATAGTAAGTGATTATGAGTGGTTTGGATGGACGCTGAGTGATCGAGGGTGGTATGAGTAGATATAGTGAGACATAAGAAAAAATAGACGGGTTAGAAAAGAGATGGCTTGACGGCAATCGTTAGAAATGCACGGCCATCTATTTCCGCTACATAGGCGGTGAGTAAATGAGCAACAACACCGACGAATACAAAATCAACACCGACGAATACATCAACAACAATAATAATTAAAATAACATCGACAACAACATCATAAATATACATCGACAACAAGCAGACAAAGGAGTAAGTAGGCAGGCAAAGAGTACTATCCGCTACCAGGGGTGACCGGACAACTCAACTAGTAGACCATTTCAACCAGTACCGGTAGCTCTCAACCAGTACCAAATCAAGGAAAGGCTATGTTAGGTTAGGTTAGGTTAGTATTATATTTTGGCACTGGTTTGGTTTGTGTTGGTTGATTTGGCACTGGTTGAGAGCTACTGGATAAGTCAGCTATGCTTCCGTTACTTTGTCGGTAGACGAGGAAAAAGTAGCAAAGGAACATGATTTAAACAGCTATATACCCTGTTCCAAATATGTAGGCCAAAACTCCTTAAAAGTAACCTCTATAACTCACAAACGACTGGAGTAATCGAGCTAGAATTCCTACCATTTGGGGAGTGCCAGCTGGAGAATAGGTGTGGATATTGACAGCCCATTTGCTCTGCCACTTTTTGAGTTACAGACTCTTAACATTAACTTTCATAACTCACAAAGGACTAGAGTAACCAAGCTATTATTTCTACCATTTGGGGAGAGTCAGCCGGGGAATAGGCATGGAAATTGACAACCCATTTCTTCTAGCCCTTTTTTGTGTTACAGAGAAAAGAGGTTACGATTTTTTGCCTACCAATATTGAACAGGGTATAGGCGTACCGGTGTGTACTGTATATTGGGGCAAGGAGTAATTGACCACTTGGGATTTCAGGACTATAAGGAAGTTGGAGCCGTAAACATCGATATTAAATACAAATGTAATAATCATTGATGACTGATGGATAGAGAGTACGTTGAATTTGATGTTAAGTATTTATAAATGTCGGACGACCGTATTTAAGTTGTTAATAAATATTCTGCTGACCATTGATGTATATACCTCCAACTTCCTTACAGACTGAAACTCGCAAGTGGTCATTTTCCGTGTCCACAGGTGTATAAAGGTTATTTCCCCTACTTAACCCTTTCAAGATCCGATTACGCATTTCTTGTCTGTTTGCTGGATACTATTAGACAATTTTATTCATATTAGGAAGGTATATGGAAGTCAGAGGGTTAAGTGAGATAGTTTCTACCCTTATAATTCCCATAGATCCTTCCTAAAGTGTATAAAATCGTCTAATTATATCCAGAATATACTGTCAACATGGGTCATAATCATCAAAGGGTTAAGGCGGTAAACACAAGGGAAATAAATGCCATGAAAGGAATTTCTCTCTCTGAAGATGAAATGCAGGGAAACATTATCCAACTTCAGGAGTCATGAGAGAGAGAGAGAGAGAGAGAGAGAGAGAGAGAGAGAGAGAGAGAGAGAAGAGAAGAGAAGAGAAGAGAGAGAGAGAGAGAGAGGAGAGAGGAGAGAGGAGAGATGTTGGTGATGAATTCAGTAACAGCGACCATCGTACGATAACTTTCACTTTAAAGTTTACTAGTAACGAACCAAATAGTAGCATCGAAAAAGTCCCTAATTTCAAGAAAGCAAACTTCCATAAACTTAGAGCTATGTTTAAAGAAACTGACTGGAGCTTATTCATTAACAATAACGACATAAATACATCTTGGAATTTATTCGAAACCACTTACCTAAAAGCAGTGCAAGACTACATACCATCGAAAATACGGCGTCCAGGCCATAATAATAAGCCCAAATGGTGGAATAAAGATATTTCAAACTGCCTGCTTGCTAAAAAATTTGCTAATGATAGATTAAAATCCTCACAAAATGACGAAGAACGGGTGAAATTTGTAGAGCTACGACGGAAAGCCAAAAAGTTAATTAAGCAAAGTAAAAAGACCTTAGAGTTACATATTGCGAATCAAAGTAAAACAAACCCGAAAGAATTCTATAGTTATATCAGAAAGAAAAAAGTAGTTACTTCAACTGTTGGACCGTTAGTCGATGAAAATTGAGAATACACCAAAGACGAAGTACAAATGAGTAATGCCCTCAATACCTTCTTTGCATCAGTTTTTACAACAGAAGACCTCAGTGATATCCCTACACCATCGCCGATTTAGATTGATAATTCAGATGTTCTAAGCAATATCACCGTTACAGAGAGAGAAGTATTGAATTGTTTAGATAAACTCAAGGTAAATAAAACGCCTGGACCTGATACAATCTCGCCTAGAGTTCTAAAGGAAGCTAAGGATGAGCTCTCCAAACCACTGACATTACTATTCAATAAATCCTTGCAGTCTGGAACTATGCCTGATCAGTGGAAGCTAGCCAACGTAACACCGATATTCAAAAAAGGCAGCAAATCCCTACCCAGTAACTATCGTTCAATTAGCTTAACCTCAGTTGTATGTAAAATGCTAGAAACGGTCATAAGAGACAGACTCGTAAATCACTTAGAGGAAAATAACATACTTAAAGATACTCAACACGACTTTCGTAAAAAACGTTCCTGTTTAACAAACCTCTTAGACTTCTTCCACGATATCCTCAACCTCTACGATGAGAGTAAAGCTGTAGATATTATATACCTTGATTTTCAAAAGGCCTTTGACAAAGTTCCCCACAAACGTTGACTGCTAAAACTAAAAGCGCATGGAATACAAGACGGTGTGTTGAAATGGATAGAAAATTGGCTCAGCGACAGAAAGCAAAGAGTAGTCATAAACGGTAAGGCATCTAAATGGACCAATGTAAGTAGCGGGTACCCCAGGGATCGGTACTAGGACCAATTCTCTTTCTAATTTACATCAACGACATAGATGAGGGTCTCACCTGTACAATCTCAAAATTTGCTGACGATACAAAAATTGCAAATAGCGTACTCTCAAAAGAACAAGTTGACGATATGCAACACAATCTAGATAATTTGTCATGTTGGGCCCAAATTTGGCAAATGAGTTTCAATGCGGATAAATGTAAAGTACTACATATCGGATACCTAAATGAGAAAGCAAACTATTCGATGAATGGCACTCAGCTTAAGAATGTAAACAGAGAAACCGATCTGGGAGTAACAATATCGAGTAACCTAAAACCGAGTCAACAATGTTCAGAAGTTGTTAAGAAGGCAAACAAAATAATTGGCTTTATAGGCAGGTCATTTGAGCATAAATCCAAAGAAGTTATCCTAACCCTTTACAATTCCTTAGTCCGCCCTCTTCTGGAATACTGCGTTCAATCCTGGTGCCCTTATTACCAAAAAGATATAAACAAGCTAGAACGAGTTCTACGTAGAGTTACCAAAATGATACCTAGCCTAAAGAACAAACCATACGAAGAGCGTCTTAGAGAATTAAATCTATTTCCTTTAACCCAGCGCAGATTAAGAGGTGACTTAATTCAAGTGTTCAAAATCATCAAAGGCATCGACAATATGAACTGTAGTAAGTACTTCACTATCGACCAATCTAATTACACGCGGGGAAACGGTTGCAAAATTATTGGTAAATCTTTTAACTCACACGAATCTAAGAATTTCTTCTTCAATCGAGTTGTCAACTTGTGGAAAGGGCTTCCCCGAGACGTTATAGACTGCAGCACCGTTGAAGCATTTAAACTCCGCCTAGACAAATATCTCGCATCAAACCCGCTACTGACTGCGTTTGTAAATGAATAACTTTATTTTATCCCCCCTCAGTTACTAACCCATCTGTCCCCTACTAACTTCCTAATCCTGCCACGGACATTAGTTCCAGGGCAGTAATTCCCTTTCCAATGTTCCCTTACCCACTCTAAACCACTGTTTGGACACTTGATCCTCAGTGTTTTGGAGGACAAGAAGCCTAGAAGGGTCATTAGATCTGTTGTTGCTTGATTTCCTTTGTACATACATTCAGAACATATGCATGTCCCTGTATTCCCTCTCACACTAAACGTGGTCCCAACACAACATTGCCCCGGTTTGGCACCCTGGCTATTCTGGCTAAGAGTAGACGATTTCACTGGGAGTATTTTGCTTTCCTATGTTTATGAAGGAAACAAAAAGCAATGCTGGCTGCCTGTATAATACTATGATATCTGTGGGAGGTTGAGGGTTTAAATGAGAACTTGCAAATTTCAGGCTACACGAAAGTTGGAGCCGTAAACATCGATATTAAAACATATATGCACAATTTACATAATAGAATCCAATCACATAATAAAACGGAAAGGCAATGTGAAAGACCTTGGGGTGCTAATGTCTGAAAATATGGGATTCAAAGAGCATAACCAGGTCAAAGTTGCAGCTGCAAAACGGCTGACAGGTTGGATTCTACGTACATTTAAAACTCGCGGTGAATTGCCTATGATAACACTCTTCAAATCCCTGGTGCTACCGCGGCTAGAATACTGTAACGTATTAACATCCCCATACAAAGCAGGTGAAATTAATTACTTAGAAAGTGTACAAAGGAATTTCACCTCGCATATAAACTCAATAAAACAGTTACACTATTGGGAGCGTTTAAAATCACTAAAGCTGTATTAGTTGGAACGTAGAAGGGAACGATACTTAATAATATATACGTGGAAAATCGCAGAGGGTTTTGTACCAAATCTACATACCCCAATAGCAATGAAGTTAAGTGATAGGAGAGGCTGGGAATGCGATATCCCCAAGATGAAAAATCGGGGTGCTATGGGTTCTCTGCGAGAGGGCTGGTTATCACATAGAGGAACACGTCTCTTCAACAAACTCCCGCGGCGAGTAAGAGACATGAGAGGCGTCTCGTTAGACAGCTTCAAGAGAGCCCTCGATGTCGAACTACAAAAAGTGCCAGACGAGCCCATCTTCGCAGGGGAGCGCTCCGCCCCTTCGAACAGTCTGCTGCACCAATGTTCACACAACAACGAAGGGCGGTGCGCTCCTCGATGCCACTAGCAAGAGTGACGAACTCCACATAGGTAAACATAGGTAGGTAGGTAGATTTATGATAGATAGAAAGTATGTTGAACTTAATTGTGTGTGCTTATAAATGTACTACAACCGCATAATAGTTACCAATGTGTCTAAATATCGATGTTTACAGCTCTAAACTTCCTTATAACCTGATACTCGCAAATGGTAAATTGAACTAGTTTATACCAACTTTGATCCCTAGAGATCCTTACTAAGCTGATAAAATCGTCTAATGATAGGTATATTAAACATGTACAGCATTGAGCATAAATAGCAGCGCACCCATTTCAAGTTGCATCGAACCCAAACAAGACAACACATTGCTTTGTTGTATCCCAGAAGAATATGTCTTTATAAGGTTCTAGGATTTAAATGGATGTAACCATACTTAGGGAATTATATTTTCCCTGGACCTACATCAAGCAAAACCCTCTCACTTCCATATAGGCTACCCATTCTAATATGAATACAATCTTATATTAATAGCCAGAAAACAGAAAAGCAATGCGTAATCGGATCTTGAAAGGGTTAAATGGCAATACAGTACCGGGTAGTTGATTTATAAGATAAATAACAGGTTTATAGCAAATTATTCTTGCAAATAGTTACTTCATATGATCAATAATATGTATATAGCGAATTAATATTGTATGTCAATCCCGCTAATTGTAGTTCCATGGATAAAATCATGGATTGTATACAAAACCTTGTGGTCAACTGTAGCCTACATATACAGTAATTACCTTGACTTCAATATATTTGTTATGCATGTGTGTATTGCGGCGAAAGGGAGATCCTGACACAGGGAATACACTGATAAGCAAATAATATATACAAACTAAATACCTCCCCTTAAGGGGAGGTATTTAGTTTGTTCCCTAGACCTCCATCAAGCTTAAAATTACACCCCCTTGAGTCCCTTTCGAGATAAATTTGTAAATTTTTCGGTAGAAAAATTTCCCGGCCGAAGGCCGGTTCCTCTTAAATTACAGGCTCGCTATCGCTCGCCAGGATAAAATCGACACCTGAATGGCACGAAAGGTCTTAATATGGGGTGAAAGTTCTTAAAATCGCTAAACTAATGGGGCAAACGTTTTATAATATCAAAAGCAATGGGGCCAAACATGAGGGAGAAAGGGGTCAAGAAAAAAATCCCTCATGTGGAGATCTCCCCTTAACCCATTCAATACCAGTTCCATCCATTAAATTGTATAGGCTACTAATATACGATTGTATTCAGTTTCAGAAGGGCCTCCAGCAACACAATTAACTAACCAGTGTTACTACCACAGACCCGGGTCTTCTTAAGCAGCACAAAATCGTCTTAATATTTCAAGAATAGGCTATAATGAAAAAGACGTCGCCGGTACAGAAGGGGTTAAAGGAAATCTTGAAGAAAATATAGATAATAACACAAGACCTATTACCAGTACCGTACTATCAATTTGGCATATAGGGGGAGGTCTTAAATAGGAAAAAATATATTTATATTCTATCACAAATTAAGGGAGGCGTCCAGTCAGGGAATGCGAGTGAGGGGGGGGGGGGGGTGGGGGGGGGGGGGGGGGGGGGGGGGGGGCGGGGGGGCCGTTGAGACTGATATATGAAGGAGACCGTCCAAGGACACTTCCTCCCTGTCACCTCATTGTGTATGCTGCTAGCCTGCTTCCACCACCACCACCACCTACCAGGGTTACCAAATCAAGTCCGCTAGATAGTAAATACTTGCCAGAATAAGTCCGCAGTCTAGAATATCGCTCTAAAATGGCTCAAATCTCCTTAATATCACTATAATTCAAGCTGCTAGATGTAACAAATTGCCTCTAGATCGAAGTAAATACCTCTAGATCAAGCGGGAAAGTAGCTACATTGGCACCGACCCTACTGCTATGCACACACCACCCACCTACACACTATGCTGTCCAGTCCACCCACCTACACACTATGCTGTCCAGTCCACCCACCTACACGAGTCTATACTGTCTACTCCACCCACCTACATAACACCCTTGCCCTTACCACTTCAACCACCTACATATCACCCATCCACATAACCACTTCAACCACCTACTATACATTTCACCACTTCTTCACCTCCATAATCATCACCACTTTACACATCTCACCACTTCTTCACCTCCATAATCATCACCACTTTACACATCTCACCACTTCTTCACCTCCATAATCATCACCACTTTACACATCTCACCACTTCTTCACCTCCATAATCATCACCATCTCACCACTTCTTCACCTCCATAATCATCACCACTTTACACATCTCACCACTTCTTCACCTCCATAATCATCACCACTTTACACATCTCACCACTTCTTCACCTCCATAATCATCACCACTTTACACATCTCACCACTTCTTCACCTACATAATCATCACCACTTTACACATCTCATCACTTCTTCACCTACATAATCATCACCACTTTACACATCTCATCACTTCTTCACCTCCATAATCATCACCGTTTTACACATCCCACCACGTGTTTACCTACATAATCATCACCACTTTACACATCTCACCAATTCTTCACCAACATAATCATCACCATTTCACACATCCCATCACTTCTTCACCAACATGCTACTCACTCTAGTTACCTAAATACCACCTACTCCTCCACTCCACCCACTCTAGTTACCTACATACCACCTACTCTTCCACTCCACTCACTCTAGTTACCTACATACCACCTACTCTTCCACTCCACTCACTCTCCACTCCACCCACTCTAGTTACCTACTCTTCCACTCCACTCACTCTAGTTACCTACATACCACCTACTCCTCCACTCCACCCACTCTAGTTACCTACATACCACCTACTCTTCCACTCCACTCACTCTAGTTACCTACATACCACCTACTCTTCCACTCCACTCACTCTAGTTACCTACATACCACCTACTCTTCCACTCCACCCACTCTAGTTACCTACATACCACCTATTCCTCCACTCCACTCACTCTAGTTACCTACATACCACCTACTCCTCCACTCCACCCACTAACACATAACTCATCTATAATATTTAACTCATCATAACTTTTTCCACTCTCATCTTAACCCCTTCAGCACGATGACGTAGTTTTCAGCTTATTCTGGTTACCAATAGACGGTTTTCTTTAGCTTATAATCCACCTCGAGGACTCAAAGGGGTAAATACTACCGGTATCCCATTTATCATCTGAGTAACATCGTCCTTCTTAAATTACACAAAATCGTCTAATGTTATCTAGAATGAAAGGTAAACAAGGTGCCATCGTGCTGAAGGGGTAAATAACTCGACTCACCGTTCCATCGTTTCCATCCTTCCATACAAGCCATCCATCCAATCCAACAAGAATTCTATTAAGGGGTATCACCGTTTTTTGTTTTTTCTCTTTCTCTCCTTTTTTTCTCTTTCCCTGGCTTTTTATCCATTCGGCCCCATTCAGCCAACTGTTTTAAGACGTTTAGCCCCATCCAGGTGTCGATTTTTTCCTGGCGAGCGATAGCGAGCCAGCATTGTATGGAGAAATCTGGCTTCGCCAGAGACATTTTTCTATCGTAAAATGTACACATTTAGCTTGCTGTCAAAACAAAAATATATATATATATGCTGGCTTGCTACCACTCGCCAGGAAAATATTGACACCTGGATGGGGGTAAAAGTCTTAAAACAGTAGGCTGAATGGGGCCGAATGGATACAAGCCAAAGAGAGAGGGAGAGAAAGAGAAACAAACGCGAGGTGGGCTCCCTTAACTCGCAAAAACATTGAGTTGATCAGTACTTGCCTTACAGCATGACTCTGCTTATCACAACGTACATCCTAAATCACCCTCTACTGTCACGGTCATCTTTATTATCTGATAACTAAAAATGGCCGTGCTAAAGTCGACGGGACAGATACCGACATTTCACCTATACCATATGGATCAAGGAGGTTTACGTTTGTTTTGTTAAACCTCCTTGATATGGATAAATTTGTTCAGCTTAAACTCCAATAATGACTAGCCTAGTCAGTGGTGTACATTACATTCTATTATATTCTATATACTCAGGCCCAATCCCCACTTTTCCAATTTGTTTTTCTTTTGTTTCCCCTCTTTTCCTCTTTTTTATTTTTATTTTTATTTTTTTTTGGGGGGGGGTGGCCGACCCAAGACAGAGCCAGAATAGGGACAACACAACAGAAAAAAATGAACACACACAAACATAACAGCTCTACAATGGAATAAACTGCTTTGTAGTTTATAAATAAAAATAATAATGATATTTGCCCTCTCGGCAGGTACAGTACCGTACCTATTTTCTTTCTAGCCCATGAGGGTATAATATTATGGACACCTAAATTACCCTTTTCATGCATTCTCAGTCAGACAGTAGCCAAACCATTTCTCCCTTAACCCCTTCAGCACCATGACGTTATTTTCATCTTATTTGGGCTACCACTATGGGATTTTCCTTAGCTCATAAGTTACCTCTAGGACTCAAAGGGGTAAGTAACTAAGTATGATCTCAATAAACCCTCTGAAAAACATAGGTCCCTCTTAACCCTTTGGCTGCAGCCATATTTGGGCTATTTAGGGCATATTCAGGCACTCCTGAATGATAAATCAAGCATCTGCATTAAATGAAGTGTATTCTGCCAAAAACTAGGCGAGAATAGCTTCAAAATATCACCAGAACGGGCCCCGTACAAGTCGTCTGGTTCACCCGCAGTGGTGCCAGTGAAACGCGGGAAACCCGCTATTATGTAACACTCGCTCGCTTGGCTACACTGCTGGGAGACACAGAGAGAGACCCGCGCGAGACACAGTCAACCTCAGTGAGCCGCTCGGTGCTCTGAGGGTCGGAGGTGGGCCCCTCACGCTCCCGCCCACTGACACTCGATTTTTACGGTTTGACAGGCTTTTATAGCCTGGAAATTGCTGTAACTTGCCAGGACGTTCCAGAACGTCACCCGCAGCGAAAGGGTTAAACTGCAGAAAATCATATCATTTTAGCCAGAATCCAAGGTAAAATGGCGTCATGGTGCTGAAGGGGTTAAAGGGGTAGGGAGGATCAGCCAGAACTGGGTCCTTTGCAGACAAACGGCCCAGTTCCATCGGCTTGCTGATCCATCAGTGGGAGTTAATTCTTTCACTACCGAGGATGTTTGTGGTTATATTCCAACTTTATTTAGACGATTGTATGCAGATTAAGAAGGATCTGTGCTAGCAAAATTGGATAGATGAGATAGTTCGAAGCCTGTTAGTTGCTGGAGGCCCTATGGAAACTGAATAACATCGTCCAATAGTAGCTAGGATAAATTAAAAAGACGTCGCCGGTACAGAAGGGAGTTAATTCTGGAGGTGGAACTCCAAGGCCCAATCTCCCGGGGATATCTGCGCCACACAAATTATGGGCAATGGGGTCACCACATCCCTACACCATATGAAATTCTTAAAACAATTATTTTAGACAGTGGAAAGTAAGAGTATACCGTGTAATTATATACAAATATATACAAAACACAACACAAGAGTCAGAATGCCCTACAGCTACGCCTTAACAATATTTAATATAAACCTGTAACCACCTGAATTGAAATAAGTACCGGGTATGCATTGATAATACTTTACAGTGCATTAGACAATAATTCATTAGGAATATTAAATATATAACAAATATCAACATTATATAACACATGTCTAAACAAAAAATTCATGTGAGTGAGGGAGACAAAAGGCAGAACTGCCTGTATCGAGTGCCTCCCCCAGAGTTGAAAGAGTAACAGGGCCAAAACCAAGGGACGTTCGAGCCAGAATGCCTGGACATTGCCTGTAATGACATATTTAGATGTTTTCCCCTTCCGTAGCAGCCGAGATCAGCACTCCGGGAGTCCCTCAACGAAAACATAAAACATCCATCAGTCAATCAGTCAAAAAAAAAAAAAAAATATCAATTGAATCTTGCGAGTTTTGGTCTATAAGGAAGCTTGAGTTATAAGCATTACGGTTGTAGTACAATTAAAATTATACACAACCCAATTCAAAATACTTGTTATCCATCATAAACCTACATTAGTATTATTGCATTATGTTTGTAGCCATGTTTACAGCTCCAACTTCCTTATAGCCCAAAATTCGCAAGTGATCAATGCAATGGTATATTCTTAAATATTATAAGGAGGCAGCACATTAACCCATTCAAGAGACGATTACGCATTTTTTTTATAATTAATTTATTTGTTCTATGTGAGTGAGGGAGACAAAAGGCAGAACTGCCTGTGACGAGGCCTCCCCCCAGAGTTGAAAAAATGACAGGGCCAAAATCAAGGGAAGTCGAGCCAGAATGCCTGGACGCACGGAGTTTGAAATAATTTAAGTCATAGGATGAGGTAAAGACTGATTCTGGGAGAGAGTTCCAGAGCTCAGCTGTTGTATAGAAGAAATATTGAGAATAAAGTTTCACTCTTGGGTTGGAGAGTTGCACAGAGTAGGGGTGGGATTGTGTTGCAAGACGGGCGCTACGTGCTCCACGAAGAGGGGTTGGTATACACTGAGAGTTCTGAGGAACACTGATTATTGTAATAGCGGTAGAATAGTGAGAGATGCAACATTGCGGCGAAGAGAGAGTGACTGCAGAGAATTAGTGAGTGGACGTGAGTTAATGAGACGGAAGGCTTTCTTTTCTACCTTGTCTAGAAGTGCTGTGTGAGAGGATCCTCCCCACACGTGTGAACAATACTCAATACATGGACGCACTGTGTCCCTGTACAGAGCAAGAAGCTGTGCAGGGGTAAAGAACCCCCAGAGGCAGTTGAGCACACCCAGCTTCTGGGAAGGTGTTTTAGCAAGAGTGGTAATATGATCTTTCCAAGAGAGATCAGAAGAAAAAGAGACACCAAGAATATTAAGAGAATATGAAGGGTTAATTTGTATGTTGTTAAAGAGTACGGTAAGTCATAATTTAAAGAGTACGGTAAGTCATAATTTAAAGAGTACGGTAAGTCATAATTTGTATGTTGTTAAAGAGTACGGTAAGTCATAATTTGTATGTTGTTAAAGAGTACGGTAAGTCATAATTTTCTGAAAGGGGGTGACGAGTAAACAGATGGAGAAATTGAGTTTTGGAAGCATTGAAAGTAACAAGGTTTTCTCTGCCCCAATTAGAAATAGTAGAGAGGCCAGAAGATAGGTGCTTTATGGCCTCCTTACGTGAGTTTTTGAGTTCCTGTTGTGAATAATGTTGTGGAAGACTACCGTAGTTAAATAGTGTAATGTAGAGTCGTCAGCATATGAGTGAATGGGGCCGGAGTTGCAGTTGAGAAGGTCGTTAAGAGGTTGAAGTATGATGGTAACAAAGACTAAAGTATCCCTAATCGGCTCAAAATCGCGTCATATGTCGGAGAGGGTTAATGAATAATAGGAAGATAATTGGAGATAGGACAAAACCTTGAGGAAAAACGGAGTTGATAGGTTGAGGAAGTGAACGGTGGCCGTCCAAAACTGCAGCTATGGAATGTCTATTATTAAACGACTTCACCAATATTAGGAAGGATATAGTGGAGGATATAGCCAGAGAGTTAGTGGAGAGCCTTATATTTCCCATATATCCTTCCCAAACTGTATACAATCGTCCAATTATACCTAGAATAAACTGTAAAAATGCGTCATACCCGGTAATCTATTTACAAAGGGTTAAAATCATAATACAAGTACCGGTAGGCTTTCATGATTAATATATTACAAAAGGGGAACACTTTAAACAATAGCAAGCAGGACAGCTCTCCACCTTTAACTCTTCTACTTTGCGCTTTCCTCCATTACTTTTCTCTATTGGGTGTGAGAGGGATCTGCCTTGTGTTTTATCCAGACTCCCATATTCTTGTTTCTTAGAGATATCTCGTCCCCAACTTATCTACCCCACCCACCCACACACACACTCAACAACTTCAATGTTGTCCAATTTGTAATCGCACAAATAAGCACACACATATACACTCATCAAATACAGCCACACGCACACATACACATACTGTATATACACGTAAATCATAATGCATGCTTGTAAAGGACTCAAACCAAGATCTAGAGAGACATAGATCTTGGACTGAAACTATGTTGACTTCTTGATTTAAGGGAGAGCTAGTCGCTTTTTGTAGACCACCTTCTGCCTCATGTTTAGCATTTTAGTTGTGACATTTTAAGACGTTCGTTCCATTAGTTTGGCGATTTTAACACCTTTAGCCCCATTTCTTTGTCAATATAAAGACCTGTCGTACCATTTAGGTGTCGATTTCTTCCTGGCGAGCGATAGCTAGTCTGCAATCCTGGGAGGAACCTGCCTTCGGCCGGAACTTTTTTTTCGACCGAAACATGCACTATTTTATCTTGAAGGGGGGTCTAGGGGGTGTTTTTTTAAAGCTTGATGGAGGTTTAGCGAGGACACTATAACATATATTAGATAAACCTACCAAAAAAGTAACCACTACTCGCTCAACTGGCTACCTGTGTACCGTACTGCAAACAGTATTACTTTGCAATTTCGTCTAACCATCGATAATTACAACTTGAAATTCCTTGTAGCACAAGACTCGCAAATGATCAGTTGTGCATCAGGAATTCAGGATAGACTCGTCTCTCATTTGTATAGTAGAATCTCAAACTGTAAAGAACAAAACGATGACATTGTCGGAGATTTTCTAGGAATGTTGATTGAACGTTATATACTGTAGACAACTTTTATATTGAACGTTATATACTATAGACAACTTTTATATTGAACGTTATATACTGTAGACAACTTTTATATTGAACGTTATATACTGTAGACAACTTTTATATTGAACGTTATATACTGTAGACAACTTTTATATTGAACGTTATATACTGTAGACAACTTTTATATTGAACGTTATATACTGTAGACAACTTTTATATTGAACGTTATATACTGTAGACAACTTTTATATTGAACGTTATACTGTAGACAACTTTTATATTGAACGTTATATACTATAGACAACTTTTATATTGAACGTTATATACTGTAGACAACTTTTATATTGAACGTTATATATACTGTAGACAACTTTTATATTGAACGTTATATACTATAGACAACTTTTATATTGAACGTTATATACTGTAGACAACTTTTATATTGAACGTTATATACTGTAGACAACTTTTATATTGAACGTTATATACTATAGACAACTTTTATATTGAACGTTATATACTGTAGACAACTTTTATATTGAACGTTATATACTGTAGACAACTTTTATATTGAACGTTATATACTATAGACAACTTTTATATTGAACGTTATATACTATAGACAACTTTTATATTTATATCAGTATTACTGAATCTATGTATTCTGCTTCAAATGCGTGAAAATCAATTATAAATGAACACCACATGGAATGTTAATATACTGTTTATTAAGGTACCTTTTGTGTTTTTATATTAATCAACTTAGAAAACATGCCTTCTGCGTGTCGTAGAGGCGACTAAAGAGGTTGGGTCGGTGGGCTTGCGACCCCCACCCGGAAAAAATATCTAAGCAAAGAAAAACGAACGAACAGCCTCGGATGCGGACGGAACCTACGTTGACGAACCACGACCGACTAAGGACATACCTTCGGACATTCTGAGAATGGCTACGTGGAATGTTAGTGGCATGAATGATGGCACAAAAGAGAGAGAGGTTCTGGAAGTGTTAGTGAATGCCAGGCTGGATGTATGTGGAATGACAGAGACCAAATGGAAAGGTTCAGATGTGAGAGAGTGGGAGTGTGGAATGGGTGTGTGTGCTGGAGTGAGTGAAGGAACAGCGAGAGAAGGTGCTTGTTTGTTTGTAAGTAGCAAATGGAAGGAATGTGTAAGAGAGTATGGGTCTGTGGGTTCAAGGATTGTGTGGGTGAGAATGAAAGTAGGAATACAAACGTGGGTGATTGTATGCGTGTATGCCCCGACAGAGGATATACTTGAAAGAAAGAAAGAGGAGTTCTGGATGAATGTGGAGGCGTGCCTGGAGAAGTTTGACAAGAACGAAAGAATATTTCTGATTGGGGATATGAATGGTAAGGTGGGTGATAGGAAAGTTGAGGGAGTGGTGGGAGGGTGGGGGGTACCATCAGAGGTGAATGGGAATGGTAGTGCACTTGTGGACGTATGTGTGTGGAGGAGGCTGTGGATAGCCAACACCTTCTTCCGACACAGAATGATCCACAGGTACACGTGGAAACGGATGTTGACGATGAAGGATAAGACAGTGGTGGAACGAAAGTCATTGATTGATTATGTATGTGTGGATGAACGAATGAAGAAATCTGTGATGGATGCTAGGGTGTATAGGGGTATTGGAGGGGGTCTGTCTGATCATTATGTAGTGGTAGCTAAGGTTAGGATACAAAAGAAGTGGGTAGAATGGTGAGGAGGGTGGAGAGGTCGCAGGAGGAGGAAGTCAGGGAGGAGTACAGGAGAGCAGTGGAAAGACGACTAGGTGGGTTCGACCTGGAAGTTATGGAGGAAGTGGAGGAGATGAACAAGGTGTTTAAGGATGAGATCTGTGCAGAATGTGAGGTGTGTGGAGTGAGGAGAAGAGGGAGGGGAGTGAAAGGTACAGCATGGTGGACAGAAGAGGTAAGAATAGCTGTGGAAGAAAAGAAGAAAGCATATAGAGAGTGGTTGGGTAGTAGGGGGAATGAAGATTTCGAGGTACAGAAACGAGCGAGGTACGTGGAGAGTAAGAGGGTGGTGAAGAGAGTAGTGAAGGAAAGTAAGAGTAGATGAGGAATTTGGAAGGAATCTGAGTGTAAAATGGAGGGAGAGTAAGAAACTGTTCTGGAAAGAAGTCAAGAAAGTTAGGGAAGGTAGCAAGGGAAACAGTAAGGGTGTGAAAGATAAGAATGGGAGAATGCTAGCCGAGAAGCAAGAGAGAGTCGAAAGATGGAGGGAGTAATTCAGTGAGTTGCTAAATGTAAGGAATGAAGAGCCAGCAAACATAGCTGGATATGGTATGGGAGGGAGAAGAAGAGAAGTAGTGGAGGAGGAGGTGGGGATCAGAAGGTCAGAAGTGTGGGAAGCCATGAAAAGAGTGAAGTTGGGGAAAGCACCAGGAACAGATGGAGTGTGTGCGGAAATGTTGAGGTATGGTGGTGAGATAGTGATAGAATGGGTATGGAAAATGTGCAAACTAGCATGGGAGAAGGGGAGTGCACCCGATGACTGGAAGACTGGCATAATAGTCCCCCTATATAAGGGCAAAGGGGAAAGAGGAGTGTGTGGTAACCACCGAGGAATATGTCTTCTAAGCGTAGTAGGGAAGGTATACAGTAGGGTAGTGATTGAGAGAGTGAGAGTGAGAACGGAGAAATGGATAGGCGACGAGCAGGGAGGTTTTAGGAAGGGAAGAGGATGTGTAGATCAGATTTTTACCTTGAATTGTGTTGTGGAGAAGTATCTGGAGAAGAAACAAAAGGTGTATGTTGCCTTTATGGACTTGGAGAAGGCCTATGACAGAGTGGATAGAGAAGGTTTGTGGAAAGTACTTAGAATATACGGAGTAGAGGGCAAGTTGCTGAAAGCAGTGAAGAGCATGTATGAGGGTGCAAAGGCGGCAGTACGTGTGGAGAGTGAGCAGAGCGAGTTCTTTGACCTGAATGTTGGTTTGAAACAGGGGTGTGTGATGTCCCCGTGGTTGTTTACTGTATATATGGATGGAGTCATGAAAGAAATACTATCAAGAGCAGTGGATGTTGGTGTATCGCTGAAAAGGGAGGGAATTGAGTGGAAGCTACCTATACTGCTGTTTGCGGATGATACAGTTCTGATGAGTGATAATGAATGGGAGTTGCAGGGTCTGGTAAATGAGTTTGGAACAGTGTGCGAAAAGCGGAATTTGAAGGTAAATGCGGGGAAGAGCAAGGTTATGGTTTTCGAAAGGGGTGAAGTCGCAGAGTGTGAGGTGAAGCTGAACGGTCAGGCTATGGAGATCGTCAACTCTTTTAAGTATCTGGGCAGTGTGTTGAGTAAAGATGGGACTATGGATGAAGAAGTGCGGGAGAGGGTACAACAGGGGAAGAGGGTTGTAGGAACGCTAAAAACAGTAACAAGAAATAGGGTGGTCAGTATGGAAGTGAAGAAGTCCTTGCATGACAGTGTCGTAATCCCGACACTGACTTACGGAAGCGAAGCATGGACGTTGGTTGAGAGACTCAGACCAAGAGTGAGAGCAGTGGAAATTAATTACTTAAGGAGTGCGTGCCGAGTTACATGGAGGGATAGACAGACTAATGAGGAAGTAAGAAGGAGGTGTGGTGTGGAGGTAGATGTGCTGGAAAGTGTGAAAAGGAACAACTTGAGATGGTTCGGCCATATGGAACGTATGGAAAGCCAGAGAATGACTAAGAGGGTGTACGAGAGCGAGGTGGAGGGACAGAGAGGGAGAGGTAGACCGAATGAGAGGTGGAAGGATGGAGTGAGGAGGTACATGAACGAAGGCGGTGCTGGTTGGGGGGAGGGGCGTCGACTGACTGGGGACAGAGGTGCATGGGGGCGGTTCATTCGTGGCCACCCCTTCGGGGATCACGGCGTCAGGCAATAGATAGATAGAAAACAATACTGAACAGATGCAATATTACAATCCACGCATGATTGTAATTTACCATCTACATATATTATATTTATTTCGGCCATTTATTACTAAACCACCATACTTTCGCTAAAGAAATTACATTCTAAACTAATCTTTTAATAACGAATTATGTATCTATGTGCAGGGTATTCGCATATTTAACTAAACAAATGATCATAGTCTGATATCGCTAGGCACTTTAACATCCCTTCACCAACGCCAGAAACAGGTTAGCCTCGCTAGAATCTCAAGGATGTTCCCAAAACTACGATTTAGATTCCTGAAGTGGGAGTAGCGAGCGAGTGAGTGTTTGGGAGCATAGCGTAGCGGGGAGGAGGGCGATGGTGAAGATGCGCGGCTCTCCTCCCCAGCCGGTCAAGGAGAGAGCCGGGCGGGGTGGCAGTGAAGAGAAGAGCTGGGGAGGAGAGGGGATCTACGGGGCTGCCACGACTCCACCAGGGAAGCTGCTGTGGGTGGCGGTGGTGGTGGTAGGTGGTGGGGGCGACATTGATGGATCACCCAATTATTTTCTAGGTGGGGTAGATATGGTAGGCACTGAACACTTGCCGGTGGTTATCTTAACGTGTTCGTATCTTCCCTTACCATGACTTCTACTCTTATCTGTCATTGACCTGTAAACCATATAGTGTACTAGCCTATAGCGGTCATAAATTCTGATACACGTTGAACCCTTGAACTGATGAAACGAACCTCTGATGTGCAAATATCAGGTACAAAATAAACTAGCCCCTTCCATCGTATATGTTTAGCCGGCATTACTGACCGCGACTGTGCGCATATCCATTACTGCTGGCGTGGCCGTGTGTACGTCGTGTGTATGTGTGGGGGAGTAAGGACGTGTCGGCGTGCGTGTGTGTGTGCGTGTGTATGTGCGTGCGTCGCCCACGGAGCAAGGAGGGTAACTCAAACATTTTTCGTTCCCTACTCTATTGATTTGCCCTCCGCGAATCCTTACACCTCTCCCATTTACCTTTCACAACTGGGATAGCTAAAAGTGGGCATAGTAAAGTTAGAACACACACAATCTATAAGTAATTGTCCATGTGGTATGTGGGGGGGTGGGGGGAGGGTAAGGGGGGCGTTTGTCCCAGCCCTGGTCCCAGCCTGTCCTATGGGGTCAGTATTGCCATCACACGTTCTTGGATTATCAACACCCAATCTACAATCAACACGGCGTTAATGAACCTCTAAGTCATAATGTATACAACAAAAATCCCTCCAACCAACCATCTAACACCGGTATATGTGAAGTTAGGTTATTAGTTAAGAGATGGATATTATTGCTAGTGGTGTAAATGGTGTTAGTGGGGTTATTTACGAGTTCTGCATATGGCATCACTACCCACCGTAACTGCTAACCGTGGACGTTATTGGGTAAGGGTGGAGGGGAGGGGAGGAGGGAGATCAAATATGAGTAGGGTGGAGGAGGGAGGGAAGAATGGGAAGGAGGGGAGGAAGGGAGACCGAACATGAGAGAGGAGTGAAGGAAGGAAGGGAAGGGGGGGGGGGGGAGATTAGAAATGTGAAGGAGGGGGGAGAGAAAAGGTAGGAAGGGGGGAGGGAGATGGAACATGAGAGAGGCGTTAAGGAAGGATGGAGGGAGGAAAGAAATGATAGGGAGAGAGTGAGGAGAGAGCAATGGAAAAATATAAGACGGAACAGAGTGAAGACATGAGAAAGGAGGAGGGGAGAGAGGAAAGTAATGTACAACGAAGATAGGGGAGGGAGGAGATGCAGAAGGGAGAAAATAGGAGTGCAAATGGATCAGGGATAGATAGAAGGATGGAACAAGAAAGATAAAAGTAGGTAAGAAGGAAGGAAAAGGGGGGAAGGAGGGAAAGAAGAAAGAGCAGGAATGAGGAAAGGAAAGATGGAAGAGGAAGGGGAGGGAGAGAGAAAGGGATCAAGTGACGAGGAAGGAAGATACTACAAGAAGAAGTGAAGGGGAGGTGTAAGGAAATATAATTCATGTGCGAGGCAATAACAGGGGATGGAAAGAGCAGACAGGATATAAAACAACACAATAAAGAACAATGGTCAACAAGTACACAGAGGGGAAGGATGTGAAGATGGTGTATATGAAAACCCTCCATTCAGTAAATATGATCTTGTCAATATTTAATTATAAAAAGTTTATCGTAAAAATGCCAATTCGATGTTTACACTTGTATGTGTTTATGTTCTTACTTCATTTGGCATACACTAAACTAATTACGTGTAACATGTATGTACCGGTACCACTTGAATGAAATCTGAAGTCTACATAAAGAGGATTTCAGGATAACGCCCATGTAAGTAGTAAATTACGTCATCTGAAAGCAAAGAAACAAAAGGGGACGTACGACAGAGAGAGAGAGAGACAGAGAGCATGAAAAGTGCGGAGGGAGCAGTGGTGAGTAATTATGGACTCGCTGTGAAGCCGAGGGAGGAGGGGAGGGAAGGGGGAGGACGGGAGGCAAATGAGGACGGAGCTGGGAGGAAAAGACAGAGCGAGAGCGAGTACGGGGAGGGAGGGAGAGAGAGAGAGAGAGAGAGAGAAAAAAGAAAACGAGTACGGGAGGGAGCGAGCGGCAAGGGAAGCGAGTGATGAGGGATTAGGAAGGGAGGGAGCAAGCGGCAAGGCAAGTGAAGAGGGAGTAGGGAGGGAGGGAGGGAGGGAGCTAGTGGAATGGCGAGTGAAGAGAGAACGAGCCTAGGGGGAGGGAGGGAGAGAGCTAGCGGCAAAGCGAGTGAAGAGGGAGGGAGGAGAGAACGAGTATGGGAGGGAGCGAAGGGGGAGTAGAGAGGGAGGGAGGGAGCTAGCGGCAAAGCGAGTGAAGAGGGAGGGAAGAGAGAACGAGTATGGGAGGGAGGGAAGGGGAGTAGGGAGGGAGGGAGCGAAGGGGAGTAGGGAGGGAGGGAGCGAAGGGGGAGTAGAGAGGGAGGGAGGGAGCTAGCGGCAAGGCAAGTGAAGAGGGAGTGAGGAGAGAACGAGTATGGGAGGGGGGTAGCGAAGGGGAGTAGGGAGGGAGGGAGCGAAGGGGGAGTAGGGAGGGAGGGAGCGAAGGGGAGTAGGGAGGGAGGGAGCGAAGGGGGAGTAGGGAGGGAGGGAGGGAGCTAGCGGCAAGGCGGGTGAAGAGGGTGTTGGTAGCCAAGGTTGGGAGCTTTCTTGCGTCAAGGTTGGGAGTCAGGGGAGAGGGAGAAAGTTGGAAAGTACGGTAGTAATGGAGAAAACGGAGAGAAAAAGTAGGAAACAGGAGTAGTAGAAAGAACGGGGGAAGAGAAAGTAGGAGTAATGGAGAGAACAGGGGAAGTGGGAGACAAAAACAAGTACTTTAAGAATAAAAGTTATATTGTTGAAGATTGAGGAGGGAAAGGGACGTAAAATTAGATAGGCATATGGACGAGATGGGTTTGATGTGAGGGGGATCTGTCAGGTGTGGGCCAATCGGCGCTCTGTAGACCCCCGTTTTCTGACCGCTGACCGTTTCGGTGTGGTCAGTCCTAATGGTGTTAGTGAGCTGGGCTTTATAAGCTTATAATTAGGCCTTATAATTGGGGTTGGGTGTGAGAGGGATCTGCCTTGTTTGGGCCAATCGGCTTTCTGCAGACTCCCATTTTCTTATGTAAAATGAACTTCAAAATATTGACAATGAATAGAAACCCCAATATAGAGAGAAGCACTTTATTGACGTTTCGCAGATTGCTTCTTCAGGTCACAAAAGCTATCTGTCAATAAAGTGCTCCTCCTCAAGCAGGAAATGGGATGTACAGTATGTACACATTGAAGGACGAGAGAATTGTGAAACATAATGGTGGAAATATGCACTAAAAAGTATAAAAAGTAAGGATTATTGGGACAAATATGAACAGTATAATGAAGGAAGTGTGAAGAAGGAAGGAAATGTGGATGTATGAGAAGAGGAAGGCACGAAGGAAGCATGGCTGAACAGAGAGACGAGGAATAGTGCACAAGGGAGATAGAGAGACAGATGAGAAGAAATATAGAGAGATAATGAGAGGTTGCCAAGTATAAATGAAGCTTTTGAAAGTGATAGAAGGAGGGAGGAAAGAAGGGAGAAGGATGAGATCAAGGGATAGAGAGTATAGGGAGAGCAAGGTAAAGAGGGAGAGAGGTTTCCAAGTATCCATGAGGCTTCTGGTGTAGTGAGGGAAGTAGCAGGAGAGAGGAAAGAAGGAAGAGTGAGTGGATAAGGGGAGAGGAAGGGAGGGAGGTTGGCAAGAGTACATGAGGCTTCTGGTGTAGTGAGGGAAGAGAAGGAGGGAGGAAAGAAAGATGGAGTGGATAAAGGGAGAGGGAGTGAAAGATAAGAAGGGAGGTTGCCAAGTATGCATGAGGCTTCGGGCGGTGAGGTGGGGAAGAGAAGGAGGGGGTCAGGGAGGGAAGGAAGGAAGTAGGAGGTAAAGGGAGTGGGAGGGAGGTTACACGAGGCTTCGGGCGGTGCGAGAGGGATCAGGGAAGAAGGGAGGAATAAAAGAAGTATGGATGAAAGAACGAGATAAAGGGAGGGGGAGAGGGAAGGAGGTTGCCAAGTTGTGAGGTCTCCATGGGTCTAGGGGAGGAGGGAGGGAGGATGAAGGGAGGGGGGAAGGAGGGGAGGGTGAATAACAATGGAGGCGAGAGGATAATAGCGAACGGTTAGAAGAGGGAGGAAGGGAAGGGGAGGGGAGGGGATCATAAAGAGGGAGGGTGAGGGGTGGGAATGGAAGAGGAGTTGGGGGGGGGGGGGGGTGATGGTAAGGTCAGGGGGGATGAAAGGATGCAGGGGGAGGGAGGAGTGTGGGTGAAAGGATGCAGGGGGGAGGGAGGAGTGTGGGTGACAGGATGGAGCGGGAGGGAGGAGCGTGGGGTGACAGGATGAGAAAGGGAGGGAGGGAGAAGTGAAATGATGGGAGGATGGAGTGAAGGGTGATACATGAGGGAGAAGGGTGATGATATGAGGGTGAAGGGTGATGACATGAGGGTGAAGGGTGATGACATGAGGGTGAAGGGGTGATGATATGAGGGAGAAGGGTGATGATATGAGGGTGAAGGGTGATGACATGAGGGTGAAGGGTGATGATATGAGGGAGAAGGGTGATGACATGAGGGTGAAGGGTGATGACATGAGGGTGAAGGGTGATGATATGAGGGAGAAGGATGATGATATGAGGGTGAAGGGTGATGACATGAGGGTGAAGGGTGATGATATGAGGGAGAAGGGTGATGATATGAGGGAGAAGGGTGATGATATGAAGGTGAAGGGTGATGACATGAGGGTGAAGGGTGATGATATGAGGGTGAAGGGTGATGATATGAGGGTGAAGGGTGATGACATGAGGGTGAAGGGTGGTGATATGAGGGTGAAGGGTGGTGATATGAGGTGATGATTATGAAGGGTGATGGTATGAGGGTGAAGGGTTATGATATGAGGGTGAAGGGTTATGATATGAGGGTGAAGGGTGATGATATGAGGGTGAAGGGTGATGACATGAGGGTGAAGGGTGATGATGTGAGGGTGAAGGGTGGTGATATGAGGTGATGATTATGAAGGGTGATGGTATGAGGGTGAAGGGTTATGATATGAGGGTGAAGGGTGATGATATGAGGGTGAAGGGGTGATGATATGAGGGTGAAGGGGTGATGATATGAGGGTGAAGGGTGATGATATGAGGGTGAAGGGGAGATGATATGGGGGGGAAGGGGTGATGATATGAGGGTGAAGGGTGGTGATAGGTGATGATTATGAAGGGTGATGATATGAGGGTGAAGGAGTGACATTACAGGGATGGGGGCATAAAGATATAACGGGGGAGGGGGGGGGGGGGACTTACCACGAAAGGGGGGTCAGGGAAAGCAGTGAGGGGGAGGGGGAGGGGGTACTGAAGTAAGAGAGAACGGGAAGTGGGGCGCGAGGGAGGAGGGGAGAGGAAACATTGCCAGAATAAGCTGCGAGCCAGGAGAGGAGGGGAAGGGGGGTGTACATCTGTGGGGGGCGCTGGGGTACGTTTGGGGTGGGTGTAGAGAGAGAGGGGGGCGGCACTACGGGAGGGGAATGGGATATAAAAATGGAAGTGCTGAATAAGGGAGGTGGCAAGGGACTGGAGTTTTCAAAAAGGGGCTCCAGTCCTGACGTTCTTGTTGATTCACAGTGTGCTGGCTTAATAATCCAATAGGGTTGATAGCCTCTCTAGTCATATTTTAACTAGCTAAAACGGAGGTGAAATGGAAATAGGAAGCATTGAATAAGGGAAGTGGATGGAAATAGGAAGAAGTGGATTAAATGGGATGGACATAGAAAAGGTTGAATAAGGAAGGTGGTACAAAGGAGTACAAAGGTGGATGGACATAGGAAGGTTTGAATAAGGGAGGTGGTGGATGGTAATAGGAAGGGTTGAATAAGGGAGGTGGAATACAAATAAAGAGTTAATCATTAATCTTCATCAGGTCAATAAACGTTGTCAATAAAGTGCTTCTCCTCGTATGGCGTTTGTATTCATTCTGTCAAGTTTTCAAAGTTAATTTAATAACTTTAGTCATTGCGAACACAAATAACCAGGTTGGATTGCGGGTCAGATAGACATAAGAGGAAGAGTGTTCATAGGGGTTTACCAATTGACCACTTGTGAGTTCCAGGCTATAAGGAAGTTCGGTCTGTAAACATCGATATTAAAAACAAATACAGTAATTATGTAGGTTTCTGATGGATAAATAGTATGTCGAATTGGGTTTTATGTATTTATATATGTACTTAACCCGTATTATTGCTGGTTATTCTGCTAAATATCGATGTCAATTAACACATCGATAGTCGGTTATATTTCAGTTAACGGTACATTGAATAGTAACTGATTTTCTCGATACTTGATACACAAAGATATAAAACTGCCTCTGCCTGGCAATTTTTCATAATATATTTCGTATTTCGCTACAAAATTGGATTTCTGCAGACTCCCGTTTTCTTATGTTTTATGTAATCAAGATCGGGGCATGGCAATTTACCGCCAGCTGGAAAAAACAGACTGTCTCGATAGCGTAATGCATAAGTGTGCGGAATTTCGGTGTGAGTATCCTAGGTTCGAGTCCTTGGAGTGCAACATGTATTTGTTGATTTCATTAATTGAGTTTAGAAGTGAAGTTGGTTGGTGGAAAAAATATAATAATTAGAAGCCATCAACTCTTGCAAGATCCGATTATATATTCGTTTTTTGCTTTCCGGCTATTGTTATATACGATTTCTGTCAATCAGATTAGGAAGGGCGTAATTATGTAGATCAGAGGGTTAATTGCTAGTATTTATTCTTAAAATTTCCACAGATCCTTCCTAAACTGTATAACATATAATAATAGCCAGAAAAAACTCATAATCTTTATAGGGTTTTAACAGAGTTGTAGACGTGTGGAATAGGTTATCGACGGTTCTAGTAAGCTA
The DNA here is from genome assembly GCA_032716605.1 of Paralithodes platypus. Classification (NCBI taxonomy): domain Eukaryota; kingdom Metazoa; phylum Arthropoda; class Malacostraca; order Decapoda; family Lithodidae; genus Paralithodes; species Paralithodes platypus. The sequence goes on from CM064576.1 coordinate 33,046,660, forward strand.
ACAAAATAACACAAGATAATTTCAAGTTGGTCAGGTATATTGATGGACTGGGTGTGAATGGGATCTGCCTAATATGGGCCGGTTGACCTTTCGCAGGATCGCACGTTCTTATGCTTATTGAAACAAATGAAGAGTGGTAAATAATAACATTGGGTCTAACTCTGACAGGTCCTTCCCAGGCTGAATAATATCGTCTGGAGGTAGGTCATATAGGGGTAACACACATATTGGCGAAATCCGATTTAAAGCTAGCCATAATATACTGGCAAAAATGCGTTACTGTATTTAGAAAGGCTATATGAAGGTGTCCTACCCTGAGCCAGGTGCAAGGGCTAACCTAATAGATCTGAGCTGACCTACTTGGTGTATTTGTAATTACAGCTTTGGAATTGTGGTCCGTCACACCTGGTCTGAATACACAACTAACAACTGTATGTCTACTGTATGTAACACTAAATTATGTATTAGTTAATAATATTGTAACTACTTTGAAAACACTAAACCCCCAACTGTATAGAATTATATTTGTAAATACTATGTAAGACGAATAACCACTGTCGGTGGAAATAAACTTTATTATTATTATTATTATTATTATTATTATTATTATTATTATTATTATTATCCTCAGAGGGTTAACAAGGGAGGAGAGGAGAGGAAAAACTGTCAAGGTCTCCGGGGCATGAGTCAACAAGGAAAATGGCGCAGTTATTGTGAGAGGTGGCACTTATGTAGAGAAGTTATGTGTGTAAAATCAGCAACGACGTTCCCCAGAGTGTTGGGGCTTGTACTAAATGGTAAATAGAAAATAGGAACAAAACAAAAACACACTGTAAAGTGTATTCATCTGGCAGAGACTGGTAACGCTGATATTCTATATATTTGTGTACGGTCGAACTAATAAGTCATGTCCCAGCTGTCATTACATTTTGGCTTGGTCTGTGTTGTATTAATGTCTGTCAGATGTTGAATAGGGTGGGTAAGTATATGAACATGTTAGTATATTTCACTCGATATGCAGAAATGAAGCTTAGATATTGCTGATACCAATTATTGATGAAAACATACTTGGTGCCGAGACACCAAGCAAATGCGCCGGATTTGTCTTTGGTAAGGCTAAAGTATATGGATAATATAGACTGACAAAAAATGCCCCAAAAATCAGTCAAACTGTAGATGTAGAAGAGTAAAGCCACTAGAACATTAACAGTTCCTGCATTCACAAAGGGGAAATGGAGAATGTTCCCCAACAAAGTATTTTAAAGGGAGAGTTATATTTACTTGTATTTATTGTTCATTTATTTAAACATTAAAAAAAAACAAAAAAAACAACAAGACCACCTTTCGAGACAAATTAGTACCTTTTTCGGTAGAAAAATTTCCCGGTTCCTTCTACTAGCCAGAGAAAAATCGACACCTACGTAGCACAAAATGTATTAAAATCGCCAAACTAATGGGGCTAAATATGAGGGAGACGGGTGAAATACCAAACCTCCCCTTGACAGCACTCTCAGTCTGCATCCAGCCCTAATACAAACTACACAGCCATCAAGTGTAGCCTATCCCAGACTCTTAAGCATAAGTCACACAGCCTCTCGAGTTACTTTGTCTACGACGGATATATAATGCAAGGATTCGTGTTTTAACTGAAGACAATGCACAGAGGGCCACGAGATTATATATATCAATTGTTGAATTCAGACAAATCCTGTGCAGGTTTTTCTGACGTTTCAGGACGGCAATGATTCACATACCAATACACCAAGTCGAGTAACATCATAATTTACTTCTACTGATCCATATTGAGTAAACTAATAACCTAGGCAAGTTCTTGGTTACCCATATGATTAAACCATTCAATATAAACTAAAGTGAGAACAAAAAAAAATACAGTTACCAAATGGGTGAGATTAACTTGCCTGATGTGTCACTCTCATGTGTGTGATAATACAGTAGTTTTGATTATACGTGACATGGGTACTGTACGCTATCATATAAGCCAAAGGTTTCCGTAGCTGTACAGTCGCGCTAATAAGTCATTCCTCAGCTGTCATTATGTTTGGCTCGCTCTGTGCTGTATTAATGTATGTCAGATGTTCAATAGGGTGTGTAAGTGTAGGAACATGTTTGTATATCTCACTCGAAATGATGAAATCCTGTTTAATTATTGATGATACTAATTATATAACAAAATATACTTGGTGCCGAGACATCACCTGACTTTAGAAACGCCAAATAATGGTGGGTTAAGAAGAGCCCTATTAGCGGACCCTGTGGTCAAAAAATTAAGTCGATCCAGGTGTCCAAATGAGTGTACCCCTTCTCAGGCACCTGTCATCTTAAGTCAGGAAGAGACGTCAAACTTGGTAGATACATACGGTAATTCTATCAAGTCAGTATTCAATGCGCAAAATAAATATATCCCCAAAAGAAAATTTAGATCAACACAGAACCAACCCAAAATGGATGACTAATAGACTATTAGATCTAGGAAAAAAGAGAGGAATATATAGAAAAATTAAGAAAGGCGAAATTCACCTACTTGCTTACTATCAGAATCTATCAAGACAGGTAAAAAGGGATATTAGGAAAGAAAAAGAAATTATGAAATTAAGGTTGCCAATGACTCAAAAAATAATCCTAAAGCTTTTTACCAACTACCGGTATATAAATCCAAGGTTAGAGATGTAATTGGTCCCCTTAAAACTTCGATAGGAGAAATGACAGACAATGATTTAGAAATGTGCTGTACATTAAATAGACAATTTCTTTCCGTTTCCACTAATGACAATTTGGCACAGTTTCCAGAAGTCCTTAAGGTATATAGCGATAGTATAGAACATAGGTTAAGTACGGTTACTATAAGTAGAAATGATGTGCTTAAGGAAATTGACAGACTGAAACCTCATAAATCGTCTGGTCCTGATGAGGTATATGCTAGAGTATTAAAAGAATGCAGAGATGAGTTAAGTTACCCATTAACATTTCTATTTAACAAGTCATTAGAGACAGGTATAGTTCCAGAAGCTTGGAAGCTTGCAAATGTAGTTCCGATCTTCAAAAAAGGTGATAAATCAATAGCATCCAATTACCGTCCCATTAGTCTTACATCAATCATAGGAAAGCTACTAGAGTCAATTATTGCTAGTAAAATTAGAAACCACTTACACACATTAAATTTAATAAATTCTTCTCAGCATGGATTCACTCAGGGACGTTCTTGCATTACTAATTTGCTTCGTTTTTTCTCAGAGGTATATGAAGCAGTAGATAATGACAAGCCATGATATAATATATTTAAATTTCAGTAAAGCTTTCGACAGAGTCCCCCATGAGAGATTGATGAGAAAGGTTGAGGTGCATGGAATAGGTGGGGCGTTGTTAAAATGGATTAGGTCATGGCTAATTGGTAGGAAGCAGAGAGTCAGCATAAATGGTAACAAGTCAGAATGGAGAGCAGTCAAAAGTGGTGTCCCCCAGGGATCTGTATTAGGTCCTCTGTTGTTTGTTATATACATAAATGACCTTGATTTAGGTATAACTAGTAGGATAAGTAAATTTGCAGACGATACCAAAATGGGGAGAAAAATTGATTCAGATAGAGATATATATAGAGTGCCTCCAAACGAATCTAGATACCTTACACGAATGGTCAGTAAATTGGCAGATGAAGTTTAACATTGACAAATGCAAGGTATTACAGATAGGGAAGATGCATACAAATGTTAAATATAAACTAGCTAATATGGAATTAGAAAACTCAGATTGTGAGAAAGATCTAGGTGTGTTTGTTAGCAATGATTTGAAGCCTAGAAAACGGTGTATAAGCGTTCGTAACAAGGCAAACAGGATTCTCGGGTTCATATCTAGGAGTGTGAGTAACAGAACTGCTGATGTTATCTTAAAACTTTAATTGTCATTAGTGAGACCCCATATGGATTATGCTGTTCAATTTTGGTGTCCTTATTACAGAATGGACATAGATTCATTGGAGAGAGTACAACGTAGCATGACAAAAATTATCAATAATATTAGAAATCTTCCGTATGAAGAAAGGTTGAAGAAATTAGGCTTACGGTACATTCGTTAGAGAGACGCAGAGTTAGAGGGGACATGATACAGGTATTCAAGTGGGTTAGTGGGATTAATAAAGAGGACATGAACAATGTACTAAAGCTCAGTGATAGCGAAAAAACTCGTACAAATGGTTTCAAATTAGATAATTTCGTTTCAAGAAAGATAAAGGCAAATATTGGTTTGGTAACAGAGTTGTGGATAGGTGGAATAGGCTGCCAAGTGCTATAGTGGGATAAAAACGATAGGGAGCTTTAAGATAAAATTAGATAGGCATATGGACGAGATGGGTTGGGTGTGAGGGGGATCTGTCAGGTGTGGGGCTCTTCGGACCCCCGTTTTTCTGAGCTCTGACCGGTTCGGTGAGGTCAGTCCTAATGGTGTTTTTAAGCTGGGCTTATAATTAGGGTTGGGTGTGACAGGGATCTGCCTTGTGTAGGCCAATTGGCTTTCTGCAGACTCCCATTTTCTTATGTTCTTATGTTCTTATCATTTATTAGGCCGACTGTACCTACGGTATCTGCTTTACGGTAACTATAGTCTATTCATTATAACTAGGCCAAAAAATTTGACCACTAACCTCTGTAACTCAACAACTATTAAAGGTGGGGGCTCATGGGGGCTCATGAGATAAACATGGAATGATAATCACCAAGCTGTACATAATTATCTTGCAAAAGGCAATGGCACTGAAATAATTATTAACAATGGTATAAAGGATTTTGTGGATCGTCTATACCGGGCCTGTGACGTCACAGGAGTGTAAGTCCACCATCCAGTCCAGGATGAGGATACTGGTGTGACGTCTTTATGACGTTACAGGCCTGGTATAGACGATCCGCAAAATCCTTTATACCATTGTTAATAATTATTTCAGTGACATTGCATTTTACAAGATAATTATATGCAGGTTGGCGATTATTTTTCCATGTTTACCTCAACCCATGAGCCCCACCTTTAAAGTAATCGAGCTAACAAATTATGTCTTTGGAAGGGATTAGATGACCAATGCGATTTCATGTTAATTTTCTTGTATTCCTTCTCATATTGTATTTGGAACTGATAAAATAGTTAAACCAATGCTATTTCATGTTAATTTTCTTGCATTCCTTCTCACACCCATTCAAGTCTTCAAACAAAATTGCTCCAGTTTGACACCCTGCACTGTCTGAATAAAGTACAGTAGATCTATCATGTGGGAACTTAATTGAATTGACCACTTGCGAGTTTCTTTCTATAAGGAAGTTTGAGCTGTAGACATCGATATTTAGCAGATTTACCAGTTAAAATACGGCTGTAGATCTATAAATATATAAAACCCATTTCAACATACTTTTTTTGCTATCAGAAACCTACTTAATTATTGCATTTCTATTTACTATCAATGTCTACAGCTCCAACTTCCTTATAGCCTGAAACTCGCAAGGGGTCAATTGGGAAGCTCGAATGCTCTTCCAAAATAAATTTTGAAGATGGTAGGGTGCCGGTATGTCGCATTTGATTGCTTGATTGAATTATTTTTAATACACCCTACTTAGAATGTAATCTTTCTTCCTTGATTGATTGATTTTCTGAAATTCTGATACACCCTACTGAGAATGTAATCTTTCTCCCCTCTAACATTTATTTTGCAAAAATGTAGGATAACTATAACAGGAATACGGTACAGAACGTTGGGAGAGGAATGTACAGAAGAGCTTTTTGAAAACATTGTGGTGTTCACTTGGTCATATTACAAGTAAGGGGATAGTGGTAATTTTTTGGTCTACATTTATTTATCTAGTTTTTAGATTCCTCGCTAGACCTCCATCAAGCTTAACAAACAAAAAATCCTTTGACTCCTTCTCAAGATAAATTTTTACATTTTGTAAAAAAATTTCCCCTTCCTAAAATTACAGACTTGATTTTGGCCCTGTCACTCTTTCAACTCTAGGGAAGGAACTCGTCACATGCAGTTCTGCCTTTTGCTTCCCTCACTCACATAAAACAAAAACACAAATAATGCAAGTTTTAAGATCGTTATCAATGAATTGTTATATCGAACGGCCAAATTTACAAGTGCTGATAACGACATTTACAAATAATACTAATATAAAAGTTTCAATGTTTTTCTGTTGTGTTGTCCCTATTCTGGCTCTGTCTTGAGTCGGCCCCCCCCCCCCCCCCCCCCAAAAAAAAAAGGGAAAAGAGGGAAACCAAGGAAAAGTGGGGATTGGGCCTGAGTATATGGAATAGAATAGGTAGCTAATAATACAATAGAATACAATAGAATAGGTAGCTAATAATACAATTGCTTAATGAAAATACATAAGAGGTACACGTTTTTTTTTTTTTTTGAGTGCCTGTACTACATTATATATGTATTGTATTCCGGACACGAGGGCTGATGGGCTGGTTGTGACAGGGGGAGGGGGAAGGCAAGGGACCCTCAAGACGGATGGTCATTGGCCGAACAACCCTCAATGGCGGACCAAAAAAAAAAGTTGGACCAGGACCAAGTTAAGGGGAGGTTTTTAGTTTCTTCCCTAGACCTTCCTCAAGCATAAAATTACACCCCCTAGATCCCCTATCAAGATATATTTGCAAATTTTTCGGTAGAAAAATTTCCCGGCCGAAAGCCGGTTCCTCTTATATTACAGGCTAGCTATCGCTCGCCATGAAAAAAATCGACACCTAAATGGCACGAAAGGTCTTGCAATGGAAAAACATGGGGCGAAAGTTCTTAAAACCGCCCAACTAATGGAGCGAACGTCTTAAAATTTCAAAACTAATGGGGCTTAACATGAGGGAGTAAGGGGTTCAGAAGAAAAAAAATCCCCCAAGTGAAAATCTCTCCTTTAATTGTGTCTTCCTCTCTCTCCAAACAGGGCGTCAGGCTAGAACAATTTTGTGTGAAGACTTGAATGAATATGAGCAGGAATACACACTATAGTCTATTCCATGTAAGTAGGCGAGAAATCCTGACCTCTAACCTCTGTGACTAAAAAACTACGAGAGTAATCGTGGTAATATGTCTACCATTTGGGAAGAGTCAGTCAAGGAATAGATATGGAAATTTACAGCTAATTTGCTCTAGCCCATTTTGAGTTACAGAGGATAGAGGTCATGATTTGTTGCCTACTTACAGCGAATAGACTACTAACATGGCATAACATTGCTTTGGTCATTTCATCACTTCCAAATACAGACATACAAGATAATTAACATGGCATAACATTGCTTTGGTCATTTCATCACTTCCAAATACAGACATACAAGATAATTAACATGGCATAACATTGCTTTGACCATTTCATCACTTCCAAATACAGACATACAAGATAATTAACATGGCATAACATTGCTTTGACCATTTCATCACTTCCAAATACAGACATACAAGATAATTAACATGGCATAACATTGCTTTGACCATTTCATCACTTCCAAATACAGACATACAAGATAATTAACATGGCATAACATTGCTTTGACCATTTCATCACTTCCAAATACAGACATACAAGATAATTAACATGGCATAACATTGCTTTGACCATTTCATCACTTCCAAATACAGACATACAAGATAATTAACATGGCATAACATTGCTTTGACCATTTCATCACTTCCAAATACAGGAATACAAGATAATTACATGGCATAACATTGCTTTGACCATTTCATCACTTCCAAATACAGACATACAAGATAATTAACATGGCATAACATTGCTTTGACCATTTCATCACTTCCAAATACAGACATACAAGATAATTAGCATGGCATAACATTGCTTTGACCATTTCATCACTTCCAAATACAGACATACAAGATAATTAACATGGCATAACATTGCTTTGACCATTTCATCACTTCCAAATACAGACATACACGATAATTAACATGGCATAACATTGCTTTGACCATTTCATCACTTCCAAATACAGACATACAAGATAATTAACATGGCATAACATTGCTTTGACCATTTCATCACTTCCAAATACAGACATACAAGATAATTAACATGGCATAACATTGCTTTGACCATTTCATCACTTCCAAATACAGACATACACGATAATTAACATGGCATAACATTGCTTTGACCATTTCATCACTTCCAAATACAGACATACAAGATAATTAACATGGCATAACATTGCTTTGACCATTTCATCACTTCCAAATACAGACATACAAGATAATTAACATGGCATAACATTGCTTTGACCATTTCATCACTTCCAAATACAGACATACAAGATAATTAACATGGCATAACATTGCTTTGACCATTTCATCACTTCCAAATACAGACATACAAGATAATTAACATGGCATAACATTGCTTTGACCATTTCATCACTTCCAAATACAGACATACAAGATAATTACATGGCATAACATTGCTTTGACCATTTCATCACTTCCAAATACAGACATACAAGATAATTAACATGGCATAACATTGCTTTGACCATTTCATCACTTCCAAATACAGACATACAAGATAATTAACATGGCATAACATTGCTTTGACCATTTCATCACTTCCAAATACAGACATACAAGATAATTATCATGGCATAACATTGCTTTGACCATTTCATCACTTCCAAATACAGACATACACGATAATTAACATGGCATAACATTGCTTTGACCATTTCATCACTTCCAAATACAGACATACACGATAATTAACATGGCATAACATTGCTTTGACCATTTCATCACTTCCAAATACAGGAATACAAGATAATTAACATGGCATAACATTGCTTTGACCATTTCATCACTTCCAAATACAGACATACACGATAATTAACATGGCATAACATTGCTTTGACCATTTCAATCACTTCCAAATACAGACATACAAGATAATTAACATGGCATAACATTGCTTTGACCATTTCATCACTTCCAAATACAGACATACAAGATAATTAACATGGCATAACATTGCTTTGACCATTTCATCACTTCCAAATACAGACATACAAGATAATTAACATGGCATAACATTGCTTTGACCATTTCATCACTTCCAAATACAGACATACAAGATAATTAACATGGCATAACATTGCTTTGACCATTTCATCACTTCCAAATACAGACATACAAGATAATTAACATGGCATAACATTGCTTTGACCATTTCATCACTTCCAAATACAGACATACAAGATAATTAACATGGCATAACATTGCTTTTGACCATTTCATCACTTCCAAATACAGACATACAAGATAATTAACATGGCATAACATTGCTTTGACCATTTCATCACTTCCAAATACAGACATACAAGATAATTAACATGGCATAACATTGCTTTGACCATTTCATCACTTCCAAATACAGACATACAAGATAATTAACATGGCATAACATTGCTTTGACCATTTCATCACTTCCAAATACAGACATACAAGATAATTAACATGGCATAACATTGCTTTGACCATTTTATCACTTCCAAATACAGACATACAAGATAATTAACATGGCATAACATTGCTTTGGTCATTTCATCACTTCCAAATACAGACATACAAAATAATTAAATGGAATAGCATTGTTTTTTTGGCCATTTCATCACTTCCAAAGACAAAGTCGAACTATAAACTATAATAATGTTTTATAATATTTTCTACCTTTGCTTACACAATAATAACGACTACATTATCTTTACTACGCTTTCGTTTGACACCCTACTTTCAACACTTCCGAATGTAGATATGAGGTGCCGTTCCAAAGGCATATTCATATCATCACCAACCCACCAATTTACTTACAAATAAACCTAATTAATGAAATAAATGAAACATTGAATACATGTGGTACTCCATGGATTCGAACCTAGGATACTCACACCGAAATTCCGGGCACTAACCATTACGCTATCAAGACAGTTAAAGGTTTATGCACAAGCCTACGATATATTATGCATTCTCGAATACTGCATATTCATCTGCATATTGATATCCCTCACAAGGTCCGTATACACAATACATAGACCTTGATCCCTCAATGTTGTCACCTAACCTGACCTGTATGTGACGAAAAGAGTGTAGAGAGAACTTGGTGATGAAGAAAATGATGCATAGAGAACTTGGTGATGAAGAAAATTATGCATAGAGAACTTGGTGATGAAGAAAATAATGCATAGAGAAATTGGTGATGAAGAAAATTATACATAGAGAACTTGGTGATGAAGAAAATGATGCATAGAGAACTTGGTGATGAAGAAAATTATGCATAGAGAATTTGGTGAAGAAAATGTAGAAAGGAAGTATCAGTGATGTGCCGCCGAGAGAGTGGAGCAACACTTTAGTCCATTTGTTTTCCAGCTGATGATAAATTGGGTCCTTTAGCAACTGATTTTTTTATTCTTACTGGAAAAATGATACTGCTATGTCTGTGCGTCATACTATTGCCAAGTTTTCATAATTAGCAACACATTTCGCTACCAAATCATGGATATAACGTAGTAATCAGAATGGAGAAATAACAATTTACAATCAGCTGAAAAAAAAACAGACTATCGGTAATTATATACATAAATCAGACACGAAAACTTAATTACTTTAATAACTAGATTTTGAGTTGGTGCAGGATGTTATGATGAAGGGATTAAAATAATTAAAGACAATGGCAAAGAGGGATCTAGAGACTTTTCCATCTAAACGCAGTGGTCAGGACTTAATTTCAGTAGAGATAGCCAAACTCTAAATAAAGAAATTTGAAAGACAATTACAGCACAACAGAAGTTAGACAGTGGCTCCTTTATTATACTTATATTTTAGGGAGTATCGGCTAAATCAGAGTTAACCCCTTTTACGAAGGGTCTTAAGTTAAATATAATCGAAATGTGGTAGCTGAAACTAAACATTATTGTTATCGGTTCAAAAGCTGATTTGGATTCGGTTTGATTTCTTTGAGAACTAGGGTGTTCCTAAGCCAAAGAAAATTACATGGGAAATACTAGAATATAATGAAAATATACGTAAAAATTGAAGATTAATACCTCCGAATACCAAAGGAAGCACTTGGCTAAGTAAGTTCAATTTCATACATTAAGAAATAAATATATATGTATTCAAACGCTGAAAGAAATTTGATTGCACTTAGAGGAGGTAATATGGGTATGGCCAGGGTTAACAGTAATACAACACTTACCGTATACACATTCGAGTTTACTTTTCTCTACAAGTTTCAAATTCATAAAATACATTTTTAGCAGTATTATAGGAAATTTATATATCTACTTAAAATGACTATTAATCAGAAACTTATTATATTATTAAGGATTGCAGCTTGGCTGAATTATTCCGAGGCAGTGAGCAGCCTTTAAAAGTAACAGTTCTGTACTGGGATGGAAAGATTGCTAAATCATGGGCGCTAACAAACGCCGTATTGTATAACTGGGAAATATAAAGAGCAAAGAGGAGGCACAATAGAAGCAATTTCAACTTGACATTTATCACTAAAGTACAATGTAATGGAAGCTATATATCTTCACAGACATGTAGTGGGAAATTGAAGGGCAAGTATATCCATCTTCATTATTTATAGGCTTTGTATCGAGTTTGGAATGTCACGACGTCACTTTTATACATCTATTTGTATAGTGACAAACTAATTAGTCGAATGTCTTAAAATATGAATACTAACGAGGATAAAGATGAGGGAGAAGAGGGTCCAGAAAATCAACTACCTCCATAAAATAGACTATAAATTTCGGATAATTTGACGGATCTGCCCCATTGTTGTCTGTATTGTTGGTTTTACTCCTTCAACATGATGACGCTTAGTTACCTTTCATTCTGGCTAATGTTAGACGACTTGATGCGGTTTAAGAAGGAACTATGTTATTCAGAGGGTTTATTGAGATCGTGTTTACCCCTTTGAGTCCTAGAGGTAGACTATAGGTTTATTGAGATCGTATTTACCCCTTTGAGCCCTAGAGGCAGACTATATAAGTTTATTGAGATCGTATATTACCCCTTTAAGTCCTAGAGGTAGACTATAGGTTTATTGAGATCGTATTTACCCCTTTAGGTCCTAGAGGTAGACTACAAGTTTATTGAGATCGTATTTACCCCTTTAAGTCCTAGAGGTAGACTATAGGTTTATTGAGATCGTATTTACCCCTTTAAGTCCTAGAGGTAGACTACAAGTTTATTGAGATCGTATTTACCCCTTTAAGTCCTAGAGGTAGACTATAGGTTTATAGAGATCGTATTTACCCCTTTAAGTCCTAGAGGTAGACTACAAGTTTATTGAGATCGTATTTACCCCTTTAAGTCCTAGAGGTAGACTATAGGTTTATTGAGATCGTATTTACCCCTTTAAGTCCTAGAGGTAGACTACAAGTTTATTGAGATCGTATTTACCCCTTTAAGTCCTAGAGGTAGACTATAGGTTTATTGAGATCGTATTTACCCCTTTAAGTCCTAGAGGTAGACTACAAGTTTATTGAGATCGTATTTACCCCTTTAAGTCCTAGAGGTAGACTATAGGTTTATTGAGATCGTATTTACCCCTTTAAGTCCTAGAGTCGACTACAGTTATTGAGATCGTATTTACCCCTTAAGTCCTAGAGGTAGACTATAGGTTTAATTGAGATCGTATTTACCCCTTTAAGTCCTGAGGTAGACTACAAGTTTTATTGAGATCGTATTTACCCCTTTAAGTCCTAGAGGTAGACTATAGGTTTATTGAGATCGTATTTACCCCTTTAAGTCCTAGAGGTAGACTACAAGCTAAGTAAATCGTCCAATGATAACCAGAATACGATGACAATTACGGTACGTCATTGTGCTAAAGGGCTTAAGGGGACAGTGGCTGTTTGTTTGGTCCATTAATTTATTTAATTATATATTTTGTTTATTTCCTACCTAGACCTCCATCAAGCTCAGAAAAACACCCCCTAGAACAGGGGTTCCCAACCTTTTAGTTCCTCTGTACCACTTGGGCATTCTGATAGGTACCCATGTACCCCTAACAATTTAGGATAAAAATGGATAAAATTATGTAAATTTTAGATTATTTTATTATGAAATATGTATGTGTAGACTGATAGGGATCTTAGCATTGATATTATCAATAAAATGAACTCAGTGACTATACAATATTTTGATCTGTCACATACTCGGACATTATCGGGCGGTACTGCAGCTGTCTCGAGTTGGTATATATACCTGATTGTTTCACGTCCAATACAGATTGTGGGCCGCAGGAAGTCACATAATAGTGAAACAATGGAATAGTCACCTCACTGATATAATTTTAAGGGAAGGATGTAGTATCCGGGTGTACGGTCCAACAAGTAACCGACCTACAGTAGATGTGAGATTTTATGTTTTGTTTTGTTTTTCTGATGTGTTGTGATGTCCCTATTCGGGCTCTGTCTCGAGTCAGCCACCCCCATAAAAAAAAAGGATAATTGGGGAAGGTGCCAGAGTATACACATATACAACTTCATTTTCCGAAGAAAGCATAGGTAGTAACAATGACAAAATTCCAAGAGCAAATTACTATATGAGAAGGGATTACAATGATGTGCTAGTTTTGGATAATTAACATATTAACTATACTCTGTTTATTTTCAGCTGACGATAAAGTGAATCCCTGAGCAGCTAATTTCTCGATACTTAAGGTTGGACAAATATGAAACTACTATGTCTGTGCATCATAATAAGACCAAGTTTATATAATTAGCACTACATTTCACTACAAAATCTTCAAAATAACTGAGAAATCTTGATGGGAACTTTGCAATTTACCGTCAGTTGAAAAGAAACAGAATATAGTATGTAAATTTGACTATTAACCCCTTCTTTACCGACTACATCTTCTTCACTTTATTTTGGCTACCATGAGACGACTTTATTCAGCTTTGGAAGGACGTCTACCAATTAAAAGCTACAGACTATCTCAATGTATCCTTTTAGCTACCATATATCCTTCCTAAGCTTCATAAAACCGCCTAAATGTAGCTGAAATAAATACAAAAGACGTCGCCGGTAGAGAAGGGGTTACCAACATAATAGGTCTACTATTAATATGGTGACAACATTAGTATCACCAACTAATTGATAAACTTTGTACCTACCTTAGCATTGACAGGACCATGAACATGAAGAGATGGGTTGGATGTGAAAGAGATCTGCCATGTAGATCATTCGGCTTTCTGCAGACTCCCGTTTTCTTATGTTCCGCGATGAAGGAAGGGTTTGGAAGACTCCCATCGCAGCACAGACCCTACAAAATCTCCGGCTACTATTCGATACAGGGGCCACATTTACAAAACAAACACCTTAATTTCTCAAAGCTTATCATTCGGATTCTGGAGAGATTGTAATTTTAGCCTGTCACAAAACGAACATCTTAATTGTCCAAAGCTTCAGATTCGAACTCTTGATGGAGAGATTAGGAACTTTAGTCTGTCACAAAACGAACACCTGAATTTCCCAAAGCTTGATTTTCGGATATTTGATGGAGAAATTTGGAACTTTAGTCTGTCACACAACGAACACCTTAATTGTCCAAAGCTTCAGATTCTAACACTTGATGGAGAGATTGGAACTTTAGCTTTTCACTGTGTCAAGATACAGATCCTAAATAGCAAGATTATAAGCTTCTTCATATCAATTTGTAGAGATGTGGATACTTATTAGAAATGTCGGAAACTTCTGCAAATCGCCTTGTCTAGATCTTTTAGTCCTCCTCTTATTCTTACTATTTGATCTTCTTTAATTTATGGTTTTCACTGCTTCCTCTTCATATATTTATTCCTTCGTCTTTTCTTCTTCTACTTCTTCTCTTGTTCTGGTCTTCTTGTCATTCTTCTCTTTTGAGTAACTTAAGTAATATCTCACATATACTGGATCTAACTATTATTGAATCTTATTACTGCAGCATGGCGAATATTTAAACATTAATCTCGCTTAGTAAAGTCCTCTCATATATAAGCTTAAAGTAGAGTAAATATTGGCGAACACTGTCTATCAGTCATTAGGCTTAGGAAAGATCTCTCATCACAAATAATCAACTCCAGAGCTAAAAACAAGGCCAGTTCCATAAATTCGGCTTAGCAAAGATCTCTCACCAATAATCAACTCCACAGGGTATAAAATCAAGGAGAGTTCCATAAATTCGGCTTAGGAAGGATCTCTCACAAATATAATAAGGTGCGTTTTATCAATCCGGCAGTCACATAAACCGAGTTCATACGAGGGGAGGGTTTTGCAGGGCCTGTGCTCCTCCGGCCAGACTTACCATTGGTTTCCTTCATTTGTTTTCGTATTTTTCTTTGTCTTTTCGGATTTTCCATTCTTGCTAATTCCATCTGGAAATACACAGAAAATATGGTTAATAATAATGATAATAGTAAATAATATAATACAAATAGTAATAATAATAGTAATACAAATAATAATAATAAGTAGTGATAATAATAATAATATAATATAATAATAATAATAATAATAAATTATCTTCAGGTCTTTAAAAATGGGGATATTTGTATTTCTTTGTTAATTTAATTAAACAATATCACGTGCAAAGAGAACATATGAACATACATAGATAACAGGAGAATAATATTTATTCCGCAGGAAGTCACATAATAGTGAAAACAATGGAATAGTCACCTCACTGATATAATTTTAAGGGAAGGATGTAGTATCCGGGTGTACGGTCCAACGGTAGTCATGTTTACATAGGTCGATCGCTCGCGGTTAAGTTCCCGTATATTTTTTCTGTTATTTGACCCCTGCTGGCAATATGTATGATGATGACAATAAGTCATGGGGGGTGAGGGGGGTAAAAGACCCCCTTCAACCTATTATTGTATCCCACGGCAGTCAAAATAGACGGGAACATGATTGCAAGCGTCCGCATAGTGTAAGGCGGGTAACTACATTCTTGCCAAATTTTAATATAAGTTTCGCTTACTGAAATGAGGAAATTGATAAAAATACAACTTTGTGCAATCTGCCTGTAGATTAGAACACCATGTTTAATACACTATGGTTATTCTCTCAGATCCCTATGTACCCCCTGAGAAGTGCAAATGTACCCCTGGGGGTACATGTACCCCCAGGTTGGGAACCCTTGCCCTAGAGTCTAGACCCCCCTTCAAGATAGATTTGTAAAACAATTCGGTAGAAAAATGTCCCGGCCAAAGGCCGATTCCTCCTAAAATTACAGGCTCGCCAACGCTCGCCAGGAACAAAATTGACACCTAAATGGCACGAAGGGTTCTAATGTTGACAAAAAAAATGGGGTGAAAGGTCATAAAATCCCCAAACTAATGGAACCAACGTCTTAAAATCTCAAAACTAGTGGGGAAAAGGAGGTCCCGTAAAAACAAGTGCCTCCCCTTAAGGACTATTCTAAATAAGTATCCACAATATTACATATACTCCGTTAAGATGAAAATTATGTAGGCCTATAATTGTACGTTATATAAATATGGCCCGTATCCCGAGAGTATAGGCTATATATTTTGTTTCCAGCTGAATGTAAATTGCCATGTCCCAATCCTGATTACCTTGCTATGAAGATAATTTTTAAGGGGAGATCAACACACGAGTGTTTCTTTTCTCCCTCATGTTTAGCCCATTCATTTTGAGATTTTCAGATGTTCGTTCCGTTAGTTTGGCGATTTCAAGACATTTCGCTCCATTCCTTGTCAATTTTCAAACACTTAATGCCATTTAGGTGTCGATTTTTTCCTGGCGAGCAATAGTGAACCTGCAGATTAGGAGGAACCAGCCTTCGGCCGGAAATTTTTTCTACCGAAAAATTTACAATTTGATCTCGAAGGGGAGGTTTTGAAAATATATTATAAGCTTGATGGAGATCTAAGGAGCAGACAAAAAAATAAAATAAAAATAAATAAATAAAAATAAAATAACCGAAGTGTTGTTAATAATGAAAACTTGGTATTCACATGATGCAGATATATAGTAGTTTCATATTTTCTCATTAGGTATCGATGAATCAGATACTAAAGGATTAAATTTACCCTCAGCTGAAAACTAGAGAGCATAGAGAAATCCCATCACTGTCGGTAGTAAATTAATAGGCTTTGTCGTATTCCTACCCAGTCCGCTGCCAAGGACTTCAATACATAATCAAGGATAGAAAATTGTCCTGTATGTCCCTTGGTATGGTAATATATATATATATATATACGGTATATATTATACGATTATACCGTGCTTTACGATAATGCTGCATACTCTATAATAAGACATCTGATCTACTACCTCACTTCATATTGAATTACCAAGGGACATACAGGACAATTTTCTATCCTTGATTATGTATTGAAGTCCTTGGCAGGGACCCTCCTCTCCTCCCTCCCTTCACCTCATGCTACTCCCCCTCCCTCCCTTCCTCCCCTTGCAGACCGTCGCCAAAAATCAATATGTCAAGACTCCTCCTCCCCCCCCCCCCTTGCTTCCCCTCACCCTCGCCCCACTTTCCTCTCTCAGTGCCACGGACCCTTTTCCCTTTAGTGCCACAAACCCCTCTACCTCCGTCACCTCCCTTTCCCCTCACTCCCCCCCCCCCCCAAACCACAAACCCTTCTTCTTTTTTCTAAATCCCTCGTCCTGCGTCCCCTCGGCCTCCCCTAACCCTCTCTATCCCTTTCCCCTTTTAAGTGTCATGATCACCTTCCCCTTAGTGCCACAAACCCCTCTTCCTGCGTCCCCTCCCCCTCCCCTAACCCTCTCTATCCCTTTCCCCTTTTAAGTGTCATGATCACCTTCCCCTTAGTGCCACAAACCCCTTTTCCTGCGTCCCCTCCCTTTCCTCTCACCCTCGTTCCCCTTTCCTCTCTCAGTGCCATAGACCCTTTTCCCTTTAGTGCCACACACCCCTCATCCTCCGACCCCTTCCTTTCTCATCACTATCACTTTCCCCTTTCCCTTCTTTGTGCCATGATCCCCTTTCCCTTAGTGCCACAACACTTTCTTCCTCCGTTCCCTTCCTTTCCCCTCACTCTCGCTCCCCTTCCTAGGACCCTTTTCCATTTGGTGCAAACAAAACTAACTAACTAACTAAAGTAACTCTCTCTCTCTCTCTCTCTCTCTCTCTCTCTCTCTCTCTCTCTCTCTCTCTCTCTCTTAGTGCCATGGTCCCTATTCCCTTTAGTGCCACAAACCCCTCTTCTTCCCTTCTCCTCATAGTGTTATGATCCTTATTCCCTGTAGATCTGCTGTTGCTTTCTTTCCTATGGTTATCCCCTTATTAACACAATACCACCACTACCACGATCCCTATTCCCTCTAGATCTGCTGTTGCTTGCTTTCCTATTGTTACCCCTTATTGCCACAATACCACCACTACCACGATCCCTATTCCCTCTAGATCTGATGTTGCTTGCTTTCCTATTGTTACCCCTTATTACCACAATACGACCACTACCACGATCTCTATTCCCTCTAGATCTGCTGTTGCTTGCTTTCCTATTATTACCCCTTATTACCACAATACCACCACTACCACGATCCCTATTCCCTCTAGATCTGCTGTTGCTTGCTTTCCTATTGTTACCCCTTATTACCACAACACCACCACTACCACGATCCCTATTCCCTCTAGATCTGCTGTTGCTTACTTTCCTATTGTTATCCCCTTTTTTACCGCAATACCACCACTACATATGTTTACCTAGCTCTGTATCACGTTCCCCTGTTCGCTTTAGTGCACATTCTCCTGCTGTTCCCTTCATGTTTCCCTCACTGCCACGTATTCCACATGTTCCCTTTATGTTACCCTCACTGGCACGTATTCCACATGTTCCCTTCAGTACCAAGTTCCCCTGCTGTTCCCTTCATGTTTCCCTCACTGCCACGTATTCCTCATGTTCCGTTCAGTACCAAGTTCCCCTCCTGCTTCCCTCACTGCCAGGTATTCCACATGTTCCCCTCAGTACCACGTTCTATTCCTACCGGTACTGTTCCCTTCATGTTACCCTCACTGCCACGTATTCCTCATGTTCCCTTCAGTACCAAGTTCCCCTGCTGTTCCCTTCATGTTTCCCTCACTGCCACGTATTCCTCATGTTCCCTTCAGTACCAAGTTCCCCTCCTGTTCCCCCAGTACCAAGTTCCCCTCCTGTTCCCTCGTGTCATGTTCCCCTCCTGTCCTCATAGTGCCACGTTCCCCTCCTGTTCCCTCGTGTCATGTTCCCCTCCTGTCCTCATAGTGCCACGTTCCCCTCAGTAAAACTTTCCCTTTCTGTTCCCTTTAGTGTCATAGATTCCCCTCGAAACTACATTCCCGTCTTCCTCTCAGTGCCATGCTCTCCTGTTCCCCTTAGTTCAATAACCCTCCCCTAGTATCACATTTCCCTTATTAAATATTCCCCTCAGTGCAATGTTTTTGTTCCCCTTAGTTCATGTTCCCTTTAGTGCCATGTTCCCCTCAGTGCCACGTTCCATGTTCCCCTTACTTCATGTTCCCTTTAGTGCCATGTTTCCCTCAGTGCCAGGTTCCATGTTCCCGTTAGTTCATGTTCCCTTTAGTGCCACGTTCCCCTCAGTGCCACGTTCCATGTTCCCGTTAGTTCATGTTCCCTTTAGTGCCATGTTCCCCACAGAGCCACGTTCCATGTTCCCCTTAGTTCATGTTCCCCTCAGTGCCATATTCCATGTTCCCCTTAGTTCATGTTCCCTTTAGTGCCATGTTCCCCACAGAGCCACGTTCCATGTTCCCCACAGAGCCACGTTCCATGTTCCCCTTAGTTCATGTTCCCCATAGTGCCATGTTTCCCTCAGTGCCACGTTCCATGTTCCCCTCAGTGCCACGTGTATCGTTCCCCTTAGATTATGTTACCCTCAGTGTCATGCTCCTTGTTCCCCTTAGTTCATGTTCCCCTCAGTGCCACGTTCCATGTTCCCCTCAGTGCCACGTTCCTCTCTGGCCCTCTCTCTCTCTCCCTCTCCTGTTTACCATCCTTACGGCAAAATTGATTTCTGTGTCCCACCAAGCCCCGACCATGCGCTGTGACTGTACCCCCCCTCTCCCTCCCCCTCCTCCCCCCTCTTCTCTTCCTCCTTTCCCCTCTCTGGCCCTCCCCCTCCACCCACCTTCTTCCCCTCCCTCCCTCCTTTACCCTCTGTCCCTTCCCCCTCCACCCGCTTCCCCTACCTCCCTCCTTTTCCCCCTCCCCCTCTCTCCTACCTTCCCCCCTCTTCTCTCCCTCCTTTCCCCTCACTGTCCCTCTCCCCCCCTCCACTCCCATTCTCTCCCTAGCTCACACACAAGCCGGCACACCACTAGCACACACAAGTTCTCATATACACGCTCTCTCTCACACACATTATCTCTCACACACGCTCGCTCTTGCTCATACACACACACATTGCTCTCAAATACAAGCTCTCTCTCTCTCTCACACACACACGCGCTCTCACTCACACATACTCTATTTACGTCTCTCTCACACATAAAATACACTCCCTATCTCTCTTTCACATAATTATACTGTCCATACTCATAAGTCCGCTTCAGTTTACATACATGCCCTCTCTCTCTCACACACGCACACATATCCACGCACGAACTTTCTTCCTCATACATTTGCTACACATGCTTCCTCGTTATTTCACACACACGAGCTCTTCTGTACACACACACACACACACACACACACACACACACACACACACATTACAAGAGATAAATAATCAAATGATGAATGATATATCGCCTTCAGAAATATTACAAACATATCCAACGATATTACCAAGCATAATTTTACAGAATTGCCAGTATGTAGCAACATTCCGACGATAGCCTACTATGATAGTATTGGCGTAAAATGGCCTGTTGGTCTAAGGTAAGCATAATACAGAGAGAGAGAGAGAGAGAGAGAGAGAGAGAGAGAGAGAGAGAGAGAGAGAGAGAGAGAGAGAGAGAGAGAGAGAGAGAGAGAGAGAGAGAGCTATGAGACGCTTAAAGCATACGTGAAAGTAGAAAATATGTTCGATAATGGGGGAAAGAGTCAGATAAAAGAATGTGAATATGTGAGATAAACGAGAAAATGAGAGATTAGAGAAGTGAGAGATTGGGGAATGTGTGAGATTGGGGAAAGTGAAATAAAAGCAAGTGTGAATTATTAGAGAAAGTAAGAGATAGAAGGAAAAGTAAGTGTGTGTGTGTGTGTGTGTGTGTGTGTGTGTGTGTGTGTGTGTGTGTGTGTGTGTGTGTGTGTGTGTGAAGGAGACAAACATCAAAGCTGCCTGTAACAATCCCCCGCCCAAAAAAAAAAAATAAATAAATAAATAAATAAATAAATAAAATAAAGTGTGAAAGAGAGCCAAATTCAAAGTACGGTAGTAGTAAACACGTCTGGACATATGAAGCTTGAAGGGGTTCAAGTCATAGGATGAGGGAATTACAGATTGAGGGAGAGAGATCCAGGCTAGGCTATGTGATAAGAGAAAAGGTGTGAGAGAAAATAATATACATATGGAATAATTATTGGAGAGATATAATGAGATTTTTTAAATACTCTTATAATTAGTTTCCAAAGGGCTAGCTAGAACTATTCACCTGCCATAAATGTTGTCTCAACGAATACGACTGGGCTAGATCTATTTACCTGTCAAAAGAATATTCAACAAATTCGGAGAGAAAACAAATGTGTCCAACAATCTACATCCCACCACGGTTTTCTCAGATTTGGGTACGTTGTTTTAGTATGGAAAGAGAAAAGAGGGATAGAGAGAGAGAGAGAGAGAGAGAGAGAGAGAGAGAGAGAGAGCGAGAGCGAGCGAGCGAGCGAGCGAGCAAGAGAGAGAGAGAGAGAGAGAGAGAGAGAGAGAGAGAGAGAGAGAGAGAGAGAGAGAGAGAGAGAGAGAGAGAGAGAGAGAGGAGAGAGCGAGCGAGCGAGCGAGCGAGCGAGAGAGAGAGAGAGAGAGAGAGAGAGAGAGAGAGAGAGAGAGAGAGAGAGAGAGAGAGAGAGAGAGAGCGAGCAAGAGAGAGAGAGAGCGAGCAAGAGAGAGAGAGCGAGCAAGAGAGAGAGAGCGAGCAAGAGAGAGAGAGCGAGCAAGAGATAGAGAGAGAACATGAGTGAAAATGAGAGCGAAAGCCAGAGAGAGAGAGAAGGGGAGGGGGTCGGCGCCTGGATCAATAAACAAGAGGAAGGGACCAACCCCCCACGATAGCGCCCCCCTCCCCCTATTTTACCGCCCCCTTATCCCTTAACCCCTTCATCAAGATGACACCTTTTTACCTTCAATTCTGCCTAAAATTCGAAGATTTTATTCAGTTTAAAAAGAACCTACAGTATGTTATTCAGAGGGTACCGGTATATTGAGATGGTATTTACCGGTACCTCTTTGAATCTTAGAGGTAGATTATAAGTTACCGGTACAAGAAAATCGTCTAATGGTAACCAGAATATAATGAAAAATACATAAGAACATATAGAAAATGGGAGTCTGCAGAAAACCGATTGGCCCACACAAAGCAGATCCCTCTCACACCCAACCCCATATGTCATCGTTCTAAATGGGTTAGCGCCATTACTTTACCTCGTAAATATACAAGTACAGCTAATGTTTATTCGTGCGTCTCTCACTCAAATCTGAATTTAAGCAAACTTCTTCCTCTCTATATAATACCGGTACCGTACATACTACTCCCTGTTCCAAAAAAGTAAGCCAAAACTCTTGAACAGTATCCTCTATATCTCACAAACGACTAGAGTAATCAAGATAATATTTCTACCATTTGGGAAGAGTGAGCCAGGGCATAGGTGTGGATATTTACAGCTCATTTGCTCTAGCGCTTTAGGAGTTACAGAGGTTAGTGGTCATGATGACAAGTATTAACTACCGGTAATTATTGCGTATGCCTAGTTTACGCGACCCAAAATAAGCATACCGGTACCTTGGTTATAAGCATACCGGTACCTTGGTTATAAGCATACCGGTACCTTGGTTATAAATGGTTATAAGCATACCGATACCTTGGTTATAAGCATACCGATACCTTGATAATACCGGTACCTTGGTTATAAGCATACCGGTACCTTGGTTATAAGCATACCGGTACCTTGGTTATAAGCATACCGGTACCTTGGTTATAAGCATACCGGTACCTTGGTTATAAGCATACCGGTACCTTGGTTATAAGCATACCGGTACCTTGGTTATAAGCATACCGGTACCTTGGTTATAAGCATACCGGTACCTTGGTTATAAGCATACCGGTTACCTTTGGTTATAAGCATACCGGTACCTTGGTTATAAGCATACCGGTACCTTGGTTATAAGCATACCGGTACCTTGGTTATAAGCATACCGGTACCTTGGTTATAAGCATACCGGTACCTTGGTTATAAGCATACCGGTACCTTGGTTATAAGCAGGATGTCAAACCGGAGCAATTTTGTTTGAAGACTTAAATGATTATGAGAAGGCATACAGATTATGAGAAGGCATACAGATTATGAGAAGGCATACAGATTATGAGAAGGCATACAGATTATGAGAAGGCATACAGATTATGAGAAGGCATACAGATTATGAGAAGGCATACAGATTATGAGAAGGCATACAGATTATGAGAAGGCATACAGATTATGAGAAGGCATACAGAAATATTTAAATGAAATAGTATTGCTTTAGGCATTCTATCACTTCCAAATCACTGCAATTTAGGAGGAACCGGCCTTCAGCTTTTTTCTAACGAAAAATGCACCTATTTATCTCAAAGGGGCGTCCTTGGGGTATGTATTTTAAGCTTGATGGAGGTCTATGGAGGAAACTGAATGAAAAATCACCCCTTGAAATTAAAGTTACAGTAGCCTACCCTATATTTGTATTTACCTGGGAGAAAATGTGATCACTTAGCAATTAATTAATCGATACTAAATGGAAATATATGAAACTATTATACCATTACATAATATATGAAACTATTATACCATTACATAATATAAGAAACTATTATACCATTACATAATATATGAAACTATTATACCATTACATAATATATGAAACTATTATACCATTACATAATATATGAAACTATTATACCATTACATAATATTTACGCTACAATTTCATAATCTGCAACACATTCTTCACCTATTCCCTAACACTCCCCCACACACACTATCCCCTCTCCTATCTCCTAACACGCCCCCCCCCCCCTTCCCATACACTCACTATCCCCTCTCCTATCTCCTAACACGCCCCCCCCCCTCCCCATACACTCACTATCCCCCCCTATCTCCATAACTACCCCTATCTCCGTAACACCCCCCCCCCCCTCCCCATACACTCCTCACTATCCCCTCTCCTATCCCCCCTCACGCCACTCATTCATAAACAAGCATAACAGAAAACGTGACCCGTCAATAGAGCCGCACAGGCGTTACCGTAATTCAAGGGGGGACGGGGGGGGGGGGGGGGGGGGGGGGAGGGAGGGTGAAGAGTAGGGGGGGGGCGGGGTCAGGGTGTGTGTAGGGAGTGTGAGAGGGCGGGTGTGTGTGTTTGAGGAGCGGTGTGAAGGTGGGGTTTAGGAGGTGGAGGTGGGGGTGGGGAGGGGGGGGGGCAGGTGAGTGTTTGGGGAGCGGTGGGAAGGTGTGGTGGAGGGGTTGGGAGGACAGGTGAGGGTGTTTGGGGAGAGGGTCTAGCAAAGTATGGTGTGTATTGTATACCCGGTATACTATGGGGTGTAGGGACACAGAGAGGAGGTGGGGGGGGGGGGGAGAGAGAGGGTTTCAGCAATGTGCCATTTGGGGTCGATTGTTTTCCTGGCGAGCCTGTCATTTAGAAGAATCTAGCCTGCGGCCAAGATTTTTTTTTACCGAATAAAGGCCAGTCCTTCCTAGATTGCAGGCTCACTGCCGCTCGCCAGGAAAAAAATCGACCCCAAAGGCACAAAGCTCTTATGATGGCCAAAGGGGGCAAAAAGTCTTAAAACTATTGGGATGAACATCTTACAAAAAGCGAATGGGACTAAACATGAGGGAGAAGGGGTCCAGAAAAAGAAACTCCCCTTAACTAAACTAGACCTAAGAGAGGATATAAGCTGAAATATGAAAAACGCACGCTGAACAACTGCTAAACTACAAGCCTATTAGTATAGGCTTTATAGACCGGCCAAAAATCGTGGCCTGTATCCTCTGTACCGGTAACTCTAAAACGGCTAGAGCAAATGGTCTACATTTCTAGACCTATTCCCTACCAGACTCCTCCAAATTGGTAGAAACATGAACTCGATTACTCTAGTTTTTTTTTAGTTACAGAGGGCCTACCTAGAATTAATAGGGTACCGTAAAATGGCCTAACTTCGGTTAAGGGTTTATACTTCGGACATTTCTGGATAAAAGTATAATTATAAGGTACTGTTATGGAAAAATGGCTCTGCATTATGGAAGAACACCGCAGATTTACTTGTTTTTCCATAAGTTCATGTATTTATCATCCCATAACTGCGGTTCATTATATTTTTGCCAGAATGTCCGAAATTATGTCCCCGCCCAAAGTTACCGGTACGCCATTAAACCGGTACCAGGTATACAAACCTATCCCGATGTCATTCCTCTTCCTAGCATACAATTTCTAGCTAATTATCACTATCCTTAAAATAATTCATTGCTAAGCATTGCCTTACAGAAAGTTGATTAAATTACAAAGAAAAGTACACCCCTCATCTTCATACATAGAAAAGTACACCCCTCGTCTTCATACATAGAAAAGTACACCCCTCGTCTTCATACATAGAAAAGTACACCCTCATCTTCATACGTACAGCTACTGACAAATATTCGTGAGCTATTGCGACATCTCTTCTGCAAATATATCCATTTTGGTTTATATTCAGGTCAAACCAGCTATATATGAACCTATCTATCTATCTATCTATCTATTGCCTGACGCCGTGATCCCCGAAGGGGTGGCCACGAACGAACCGCCCCCATGCACCTCTGTCCCCAGTCAGTCGACGCCCCTCCTCCCAACCAGCACCGCCTTCATCCATATACTTCCTCACTCCATCCTTTCACCTCTCCTTCGGTGCACCTCTCCCTCTCTGTCCTTCCACCTCGCTCTCGTACACCCTCTTAGTCATTCTCTCGCTTTCCATACGTTCCATATGGCCGAACCATCTCAAGTTGTTCCTTTTTCACACTTTCCAGCACATCTACCTCCACACCACACCTCCTTCTTACTTCCTCATTCTGTCTATCCCTCCATGTAACTCCGCACGCACTTCTCAAGTACGGTAACTAATTTCCACCGCTCTCACTCTTGGTTTGAGTCTCTTCCCGAACGTCCATGCTTCGCTTCCGTAAGTTAGTGTCGGGATTGCCACACTGTCATGCAAGGACTTCTTCACTTCCATACTGACCACCCTATTTCTTGTTACTGCTGTCAACGTTCCTACAACCCTCTTCCCCTGTTGCACCCTCTCCCGCACTTCTTCATCCATAGTCCCATCTTTACTCAACACACTGCCCAGATACTTAAAAGAGCTGACGATATATATGAATAATTACATATTATATCATTATTAATATATAGCTGATCCGATCTGAATATCAAATGGATACATTCGCATAAATAAAATCGCAAGAACTCTCCAAAAATTGTCAATAGCTGTACATTAACTCCCTGCCTTATTGCATCAATTACTGGTCATGTATTAATTACTTTCATGTATTAATTACTTTACTGTCTTGATAGCCTAATGCTTAGTGTGTGGAATTTCGGTGTGAGAATCCTAGGTTCGAGTTCTTGGAGTACCACATGTATTAATATTAAAACAATGGCCTATCCACCATGCATTAAAAACTAACAATGAATATTTTAATATATATAACCCTCCTCAACTGTAGAAATCTTTTGACCACCTGCGTGTTAATTAGCCAGGTGTGTTATCAACCTTTCTTAATCTCCTGCCTCCCCCTCTCCGGGTAATGTGTTATCTCTTTAGGACTGATCATATCTTAGTAAACCCTTTCAAAAGTCGCCCATTACTTTCTTAAGGGGGTAGTACTCGCTTTTTATGGACCCCCTTCTCCCTCATGTTTAGCATATTAGTTTTGAAGTGTTAAGACGTTCGTTCCGTTAGTTTGGCGATTTTGAGACCTTTCGCTTCATTTATTTGGCCAATTTTAAGACCTTTCGTGCCCTTCAGGTTTCGATTTATTTCCTGGCGAGCGAGAGTGAGCCTTTAATTTTAGAAGGAATCGGCCCTCGGCCGGTACACTTTTCTACCGAAAAAAGTACAAATTCATCTTGAAAGGGGGTCTAGGGGATGTTTTTCTAAGCTTGATGAAGGTCTAGCAAGGAAACTCAAAAATAAATAATATAATAAATATATAGACCAAAAACCAAGCACTAACCCCTTAAGTCGGTTACACACGAATGCTTCTTCTAGCAACTGTTATCAGCAACTTAATTATGACGGCAGCATTTCGGGATTTCCTACATTGGCATCGGTAGCTGGATTGCTTGCTTTGCTGAACACTAATAAAGGTTTATTTCGAAAGTTGTTTATTATAGGTAGGTCAGATATCTTGACCACTATCTTCAATAACTAATAAACAAACTACAGGTCAGGTCAGGTGAAGGTATTGAGGGATAAATAAGCCTTTACAACGGCGCCTCGTATCTACATTCTACTTTTCCTATTTTTCTGTAGAGAGAAGGGAGAAGGTGTGTTGGAGAGAGAGGAAGCTGTTAGAGTGGCTTTGTTATGTGTGTTATTAGTCAGAAATCGAGCTAATATTCCCACCATTTGGAAAAATTCAGCCAGTAAATAGGTGTGGAAATATACAACCCATTTGCTCTACTCCTTTTTAAACCCCTTCGGTACCAGCGACGTAATTTCAACTTTATTCTGGCTACTATTAGACTATTAAGTCCAGTAAAAAAAAAAAGGACCTACAGCAAGTAAAAGACTTCGAACTATCTCACTTAACCATTTTTACTATAGTCAATTTTACTATGAGCGACCCGCAGTCCTCCATTATTGGCGACCCTGCGATCTTTCGCACGGGCTTCTGTAAACACATTAGCAGCTGATATTGGACAGTTTGGTTGATAAGCGTGTATGACCTATTTCACCTCCCATATTCATTCTCATTCTCTCTTCTTCCCTCATTCAATATACTTCTATTAATTAATCATTAGATACCTAATATATATATACCGGTATATATATATATATATTCTTCTCTCTCTCTCTCTCTCTCTCTCTCTCTCTCTCTCTCTCTCTCTCTCTCTCTCTCCACCTATCTATATGTCTATCTACCTATCTGAGAAATGCAGGAATGCCAACACTTTAATTTTTAACAAATAAATAGATATAGATAGATAGATAGACATATAGATAGATGGATAGGTGGGGAGAGAGAGAGAGAGAGAGAGAGAGAGAGAGAGAGAGAGAGAGAGAGAGAGAGAGAGAGAGAGAGAGAGAGAGAGAGAGAGAGAGAGAGAGAGAGAGAGAGAGAGAGAGAGAGAAGAATATATATATATATATATACCGGTATATATATATTAGGTATCTAATGATTAATTAATAGAAGTATATTGAATGAGGGAAGAAGAGAGAATGAGAATGAATATGGGAGGTGAAATAGGTCATACACGCTTATCAACCAAACTGTCCAATATCAGCTGCTAATGTGTTTACAGAAGCCCGTGCGAAAGATCGCAGGGTCGCCAATAATGGAGGACTGCGGGTCGCTCATATAATGGTTTGAGTATACCACAGATCCTTCTTAACCCTTTCACGCATTTATGACGCAGAGGTTGCCAGATTAGCAATCAGAAATAGAGTTCTCTCACTCTTATAATTATCTCTCCAAAATTAGTGTTCTGCCCACAGCTAACTCAAAGACAACTGCAGAGGTTGAAGTAACTAAACTAAAGGTCTCTAAATACCCCTGATGGTAACAAAGGCTTTAAAGTATCCCCAATAGGCTCAACATTGTGTCATATTCGTGAAAGGATTAAGACTCACAAAATCATCTGGATATAGCAGGTATAAAAATGAAAAGACGTCGCCGATACAGAAGGGGTAAATTACATAGGTTAGGGGTCACGATGTCTATAGTCTATTCGCTGTAAGTAGGCGAGAATTCATGACCTCCATCCTCTGTAACTAAAAAAACGACTTGAGTAATCGAGCTAATATTTCTACCATTTGGGAAGAGTCAGTCAAGGAATAGATGTGGAAATTGACAGCCAATTTGCTCTAGCCCTTTTTGAGTTACATAGGTTACAGGTCATGATTTTTCGGCTACTTACAGCGAATAGACTATAGCCTACCTCTAATAAACAGGATATACAATTATTGTTGAACGAAAATGGGGGTGATAGCAATCGTTTGACTCGAGCTTCTTCCAGTCAGGTCACAATGATAAATATCTTGGGTTCAAATGGCAAACCTCACCTTCCTATTCTGTTTTTCAATCTCCACCATTCTCTCTCTATATATCTTTCTCACTCACTCTCACTCTCTCTCTCTCTCTCTCTCTCTCTCTCTCTCTCTCTGTGAATACAACACAACCATGGCTGGAAATTATAATTGAAACAGTTCAGCACTAGTATTTGTGGACATTTTTCACATATAAGATCTGTTTTACCTGGAACAAACTTCCCTCCAAAGTTGTAAATAGTTCTTTAGTAGAGCAGTTCAAGAAGTATATAGCATTCCTCACACTGTAAAGAGTGTAGTGCACTAAACAGTCTCTCTCCTTCCACTTCGAGTATCTCCTCGGAATGGACCGCAAGGTCTCCCGAGATACTATATATTCCTTGTAACTCCTTATCTCTTTCACGCACAACATCAAGGATGGTAAATTCACCTCCCCCCCCCCCCCCCCCTCAAGACAGTGACAGTTAACAAAAGGATGACGTCAGGAAGAAGAGGAGGAGGAGGAGGAGGAGGAGGAGGAGGGGGGGAGGGGCAAGGATGAGAGAGGGGGGAATTCGTGAATCTTTCTTATTGGCTTGTTTTAAGGCCGCTCTCCACTCTCTACTCTCTCATCTCTCTCTCTCTCTCTATTTTCTTTCCTCTCCTCGCTTTTTACTCTCTCTCTCTCTCTCTATTCCTCTCTCTCTCTCTCCTCTCTCTCTCTCTTTATTCTCTCCTCTGCTCTTAGTTCGCCATTCTCTCTCTCTCATTCTCTCTCTCTCTCTCTCTCTCTCGTCGTGCTCTCTCTTCCTCTCTGCTCTCTCTCTCTCTCTCTCTCTCTTTTCATCCTTAGTCATTCATCATCCCTAGAATTTCAACACTAACCCATCTGTCCCCTACTAACTTTCTAACCCTGCCACGGACATTAGTTCCAGGGCAGTAGTTCCCGTTCCAATTTTCCCTTACCCACTCTAAACCACTGTTTGCACACTCGATCCTCAGTGTTTTGGAGGACAAGCAGCCTAGAGGGGGTCACTAGATCTGTTGTTGCTTTATTTCCTTTGTACTATAGTATGCTCACTATACTTATACCGGAAATATTAACCTTA
The DNA here is from genome assembly GCA_032716605.1 of Paralithodes platypus. NCBI lineage: Eukaryota > Metazoa > Arthropoda > Malacostraca > Decapoda > Lithodidae > Paralithodes > Paralithodes platypus. Next base: position 33,077,246 of record CM064576.1, read on the forward strand.
AGGGGAGGATATTAGTTTGTTACCTAGACATCCATCAAACTATAAAAATACCCCGAGTCGGTTCCAACTAAACTAATGGTTCGCTATCATTCGCCAAGCAAAAAATAGCACCTACAGTAAATGACAAAAAAGGTCTTAATATTGACTAAGAAATGAGGGAAAAGATAAAAAATCGCCAAATTAATGACAACGAACGCCTTAAAATCTCATAACTAATTAGGCTAAACACGAGGGAGAAAGGAGTCTAGATCAAACCATAAACCTCCCCTAAATAATATCAGTCAGGTCAAATACAAATACAGGTGCTACCAGGTACCGGTACTAATTATTTTAACCGATACATTTCATAAAGCCCATTTTGTTTTTATAAAATGCATTTTACTTGCAAATTTACTCATATATATATATATATATATATATATATATATATATATATATATATATATATCTATATATATATATATATATAAATATATATATATATATATATATATATATATATAAATATATATAATATATAATATATATGTGACACACACACACACACACACACACACACACACACACACACACATGCCGACACACATAGACACTAGTGACATTCATACTCACTCCCGTCTATTGTAATAATCAAGAACCTGTCAAATAATAAATAATATATAATAATAATAATTCGTGATAATAATAAGGGAATATTTCACGCCGCTTTTAAAGGGAAGGGATATCTGGATATTTCGGTTGGTCTCCTAAGCAAATCTGAATTCCGGCTCCGCTCTTTTCTTCCTGAACACAATATTCTTCAAGGAGAGAGGTCGAAAGCTCATGCAAGCAGTTGAATACTGCTTTATATTTAGATTGTTTATTTCTAAACCAGTGATGGAATTATCTTTCCTGGATAACTTGTAAAGCGATCTATACATATATAATTATATAGGTTACCTTTCCACGCACAGGACAGTGGTTGATTTAAGATTTTAGTTCATTTGTACCAGTAATCGGAGACCTGTTTGAGTAATTAGTTTATTTTTGTGTTTAATTTTGAGTTCAGGTATGACTGGATTGTGCCTCGATTAAATTTCACAGTCGCCTACATAAGTTATATTCCTAACCTTGATATTTTGTATGAAATTAAAAAGAGTACCGGTAGCCTAAGGCTGAATTATGATCTTAGTTATTCGGTCATTAATTCATGTGATTTGATTTATAACAAATAACAATCATAGTATATTTCCTTCAATGCACAAGATCACGGAGAGGATTTGAATATAAAATATATATATATATATATATATTTAATTTTGTTTTGGCGGGTCTTCGTAATCGGAGGATAACTTGGCACCAAACGATGCAGGTGAATTATGCCTAATAAGAGTTAAAGTTGTGCAGTTGTGTGTGGGAAAGACAAAGCCTTATCAACGGCAGTATATATCTAGTCCACCTTTTACCAACGTTTCCATTTTACTTATTTGTAATCTACAGTTCTGAAAGCCTACGGGGTACCATAGCTTAATTTAAAGCCTACGGGGTACCATAGCTTAATTTAAAGCCTACGGGGTACCATACCTTAATTTAAAGCCTAAGGGGTATCATACCTTAATTTAAAGCCTACGGGGTACCATACCTTAATTTAAAGCCTACGGGGTACCATACCTTAATTTAAAGCCTACGGGGTACCATACCTTAATTTAAAGCCTACGGGGTACCATAGCTTAATTTAAAGCCTACGGGGTACCATACCTTAATTTAAAGCCTACGGGGTACCATACCTTAATTTAAAGCCTAAGGGGTATCATAGCTTAATTTAAAGCCTACGGGGTACCATACCTTAATTTAAAGCCTACGGGGTACCATACCTTAATTTAAAGCCTACGGGGTACCATACCTTAATTTAAAGCCTACGGGGTATCATACCTTAATTTAAAGCCTACGGGGTACCATACCTTAATTTAAAGCCTACGGGGTACCATAGCTTAATTTAAAGCCTACGGGGTACCATAGCTTAATTTAAAGCCTACGGGGTACCATAGCTTAATTTAAAGCCTACGGGGTACCATACCTTAATTTAAAGCCTACGGGGTACCATACCTTAATTTAAAGCCTAAGGGGTATCATACCTTAATTTAAAGCCTACGGGGTACCATACCTTAATTTAAAGCCTACGGGGTACCATACCTTAATTTAAAGCCTACGGGGTACCATACCTTAATTTAAAGCCTACGGGGTACCATACCTTAATTTAAAGCCTACGGGGTACCATACCTTAATTTAAAGCCTACGGGGTACCATACCTTAATTTAAAACCTAAGGGGTACCATACCTTAATTTAAAGCCTACGGGGTACCATACCTAAGCCTACGGGGTACCATACCTTAATTTAAAGCCTACGGGGTACCATACCTTAATTTAAAACCTAAGGGGTACCATACCTTAATTTAAAGGCTACGGGGTACCATAACCTATACCATACCTTAATTTTAAAAAAAATCCTATAAAGTTTCGCAATTACCGTACTTTCGTCCAACCCAATTACCGGTATTATTTATACTTATTTATCTTTTGTATTAACCTTTCAGTACAATCTCCAACATTTCGGGGATATTGTTGCTGAAGGGGTGTGTAATTGTGAGTGTAACTGTATAATTACGTGTGTGAGCGTAGAATTATCCATTTTCCCCTTTGGAGTTTTCACAAGTCTCCCGTCTCATTCAATACCTTGCTCTATTATTCCATTCTCTGCTTCAACATCACATTGATCGTCACCTTCTTGTAGGTATAGTTTTTATGCAACTGGGTTAGGGTGGTTATAGTCCATTTTCGGTGTCCTTATTACAGAATGGACATAGATTCCTTGGAGAGAGTACAGCGAAGAATGACAAAAATGATGCATAATATTAGAAATCTACCATATGAAGAAAGGTTGAACAAATTAGGCTTACATTCGTTAGAAAGACGCAGAGTTAGAGGGGATATGATAGAAGTGTTCAAGTGGTTCAGTGGGGTAAATAAAGGAGACATGAAAAATGTACTGAAGCTCTGTGATAGCGAAAGAACTCGAACAAATTGTTATAAATTAGATAAATTTCGTTTCAGAAAAGATATAGGCAAATATTGATTTGGTAACAGAGTTGTAGATGGGTGGAATAGGCTACCAAGTGATATAGTGGGATCAAGAACGATAGGGAGCTTTAAGATAAAATTAGATAGGCATATGGACGAGATGGGTTGGATGTGAGGGGGATCTACCAGGTGTGGGCCAATCGGCGCTCAGCAGACCCCCGTTATCTTGTGTTAATCTCTGACCGTTTTGGTGGGGTCAGTACTCAAGTTATTAGTGAGTTGGGCCTATAATTGGGCCTTGTAATTGGGGTTGGGTGTGACAGGGATCTGCCTTGTATGGGCCGATCGGCTTTTTGCAGACTCCCATGTTCTTATGTTCTTATGTTCATTTATTTCCACCTGATGGCAAACTGAATCCTTTAGCAGCTAATTTCTCGATACTCAATGGAAAATGTCAAAACTACTATGTCTCTGCATCATCTTATTGCCAAGTTTCCATAACCAGCAACATGTTTCGCTACAAAATCTCCGTAACACCCAAGTAATTAGGATGAATATGTGGCATTTACCATCAGCCGGAAGAAAAACAAAACTATAGAGCACTCTAACGGCCTCCTAAACTTGCATAAACGAAATAGGCAGAGACAAATAGTAATGTTTGTTGATTTGAATGGGATGTATCCCTTTATCACAAATTAACACTCGGTTATTTTACCTTCGTTCATTATAAGGGTATTAGCACCCTCTTCAATTTGCTTAGATACGGTAGTCGCTTTTCTGGACCCCCTTCTCCCTCATTTATATATATACATTATATAAGTTTTGAGATTTTAAGACGTTCGTTCCGTTAGTTTGGTGATATTGAGGCCTTTCGTCTCATTCGTTCCGTTAGTTTGGTGATATTGAGGCCTTTCGTCTCATTCGTTCCGTTAGTTTGGTGATATTGAGGCCTTTCGTCTCATTTCTTTGTCAATATTGAGATGTATTGTGCCATTTAAGTGTCGATTTTTTTCCTGGCGAGCGATAGCGAGCCTGTAATTTTAGAAGGAACCGGCCTTCGGCCGGAACATGTTTCTATCAACAAATTTACAAATTAATCTTGAAAGGAGGTCTAGGGGGTGTTTTTTCAAGCTTGATGGAGGTCTAGCGAGGAAACTCAAAAACATACTAATAAATAGGCCTACATATAGACCCAAACCAAGCACTACCCTCTTAAAATACGGAGGTAAGGCATAAATCGTGGTCTTTAGTTTCATATTAGGTCACGATTAAGGGAGGATATAGGGTATTTTCTGACCCCCCCCCCCCCCCCCCTTCTCCCTCACGTTTAGCCCCAATTAATGTTAATTAGTGTGGCGACCATTCGTCCCATTTAGGTGTCCATATTAAGACCGTTCTTGCCATTTAGGTGTCGATTTTTTTTCCTGGCGAACCTTTAATTATAGGAGGAACCAGCCTTCAGTCGGGACAGGTTTCTAACATTTTTCTACCGAAAAATTTACAAATTTATCTGGAAGGGAGGTCTTGGGGGTGTTATTTTAAGCTTGATGGAGGTATAGCAAGGAAACTAATATATAAATAATTAAATATATATACCAAACAATAACGACTATCCCCTTAATGCTCTGGGATGGCCAACCGTTTGCCTGATGGGAGACATTTTTCTACCAAGAAATGTATAAATTTAGCTTGCTGTCAAAACAAAAATATATATATGCTGGCTCACTACCGCTCGCCAGGAAAATATTAACACCTGGATGGGGGTAAACGTCTTAAAACAGTAGGCTGAATGGGGCCGAATGGATAGAAGCCAAAGAGAGAGGGAGAGAAAGGGAAAAAAGCGAGGTGGGCTGCCTTAAATAAATAAAATGGCACCCACCACCTACCAACCTCAACCAAATTATTGCAATGCAGTCTTTGCAATATATATTTTCGTTACACACTCCTAAACACTTTTAATCCCCGGAAGGGACTAGAGTTTTCGAAAAGGGGCTCCAGTCCTGACGCTATTCTTGACTTACAGTGTGCTGGCTTAATAATCCAGAAGGGTTGATAGCCTCTGAAGTCCTATTTTAACTAACTACCGTAACTAATTAATTCCCTTCAATCAGACAACGATACCTGTACCTTATTAAAGCTAATGCCAAACGATGTTACGCTGATTAGAAACACACCCTGGTCTCTGGGTCTTCTCCTGGATGACCTAGATGTGTGAATTTGTATTTTGTTTTTGTGTGTTCATTGGTTTCTGTTGTGTTTGTTGTTGTCCCTATTTTGGCTCTGTCTTGGGTCCCCCCCCCCCCCATGCATAAAAGGAAAGGAAAAGAGTGCAAAAGAACAAATAGGAAAAGTGGGGATTGGGCCTGAATATATATATAATATAATATAGAAACAAACTCTGGGTATCCCAAGGAATAAGTTGGCAGGTGAGGAAGGGAAACATGGGAAATTAAGACAGGAATTTAAGGGAAACTGAAAATAAACAATACAAAAATAATTGAATCTTTCAGTAACGGTGTTTTTTTTTTTTTTTAGTTGATTACAGCTACATTTAGACACATTTATTAAGCTTAGGGAAGATATATGGTACGGTAGCTAAAAAAGATGAGTGTTGGTTTATCGATGGAGAAAGAGAGAGAGAGAGAGAGAGTGAGTGAGTGAGTGAGTGAGTGAGTGAGTGAGTGAGTGAGTGAGTGAGTGAGTGAGTGAGTGAGTGAGTGAGTGAGTGAGTGAGTGAGTGAGTGTGTGAGTGTGTGTCTGTGTGTCGGGCAGACGGGGTAGGCTATGTGCAGACAAGGTACCACAAGACAGGAGAAAGCCAGACATGGAGAGCGAGAGGCTGGGGTCGTGGGGAGTATTTTAGAGGGGGGTTTGTAGAGATTTATATTGATACACAGATCATACGATCCAAGCGAGGTGGTCAGGTCTTAACTCTTAGAGATACTAGAACCCCAAATCAAGACTAGTGGAAGAATAGGAGAGTAAGTAGGATGATATGAGAATGGAGAGGATAGTATGTAGATAATAGGTATGGCGAGGAGAGGAAGGAGAGGTAACCGGGTAGGAGTGAATAGGCCTATGGTATGTGGAATGGAGCTAATACAATGGAATGGTGTTAGGAGACTGCGGAAGAAAAGGCAGAGGAGAGATAGAGAATGGCAATGGACAGGAGAAGAGGATAGGAAAAAAATAATGTGGGGAGAGAGAGAAGAGGCAAGGGAAAGGCTGATGCGAGGATGGGGAGAGGGGGAGTACAGGCAAGGATAGGGAGAAGGATAGTAAGGGCAAGGGAAATGAGAGCTGGTGCAAGGGTGGGGAGGGGAGAGGGTCACCATGGGGAGTAAGGGGAGGGGAGGGGGTCAGCATGGGGAATAAGGGAAGGGGAGGGGAGAGCTGGTGCAAGGGTGGGGAGGGTTGAAGGTCACAATGGGTAGTAAGGGAAGGGGAAGAGGGAGATAGTGCAAGTGTGGGGAGGGGAGAGGAAACATGAAAGGCAAAGGGAGAAGGTGAGCTGGTGCAGGGATGGGGAGAGATGGAGGAACTGGTGCAAGGGTGGGGAGGGGAGGGAGAGGGACCATGGGGAGTAAGGGGAGGGAAGGGGGGAGCTGGTATAACTGGCAGTGGCTCTTGTGATCAATAATTCCTGTACAGAAAACGAGGACCACACATGCAGTATGGGGCACTGGTCTCGTTTTCAAAACACATGGATGAGTGAAAGGCGAACTCAATAATATGTTTACGGCATAATTAGACTAACAGCCTCGCAATTATATATAATTTGAAGCAAATGTATTCATCCAAGCTAAAAGGAGATGCACATGAATTGCATGAAAAATATAGGCCTAGTTCAACATAATCACTTCATAAAACAGTACCGGTATTGATCATGTTTCTAAAATATCTAGGCCTATTACTGATGATAATACTATTATTTGACGTAATATTAAACAATTACATGTCAACGTCCCTATATATTTCATTATCTAATGCCTGCAGTAAATGCCATACATTTTAATTAATGCGTGTTGATATGCACAACATTTCAGGTACCGTACGGTAATACATTACTAATATATAATAATGGACTCATTGTTAAAAGTTACAATCACAACCAGCTAAAATCATACATCCAACATCCTAAGAGAGAAATATGCAACAAAACACCACGAGCCAAGTTCACCTCCTTGAGCATTTTAGGCAATTAAATTACCCTCTCCGTGAAACAGAAGTGCATATGAGTATACATTTTTTGCAACTTCCCCATAATATATGCATCCCCAGCGGGATTCGAACCCGCGGCCTCTGGATTAGAAGTCCAGCGCGCTATCCACTGCGCCATGGGGACTAGTATATGTGAAGGAAAACGGTCCAGACCACACTCTCGCACTGTACCAGGGCCTCCCCACACCAAGCCTTTACAGACTTCCACGTATACGAATGTTTTTATTATATGTGACTACGGTCGTACAAGATTCGGCAGATTCGTAGCATCAAGGTCCGCAAATCGTAGATATACTGAAGGTAAACAGCGGGGTAACTTTATAATAGTTTACGCAGTTTATGAACTTATGACTTACTCGATGTTCATATATAGGACCAGGACAACATTTCTTAACCATTCTTCAAGATGCTGCTTTAAAAGTTAAAACACTGCGTTTCTTCAGTAACCAGTGATAATTTTGCACGTTTTTCGTGATCCAATATTAATTGATAGATGCACACTTCCTGTAGGCCTAAATAAGTCTATAGCAACATATTATGGACGATAGAAACCTACACGAAAAAATTGTTTATTATAGCAATATAGCTTGAATACAAAACAAATATATATATAGTAATTGTATATTACATAGTATTTATATACGGTAGTAATATATACCGGTAGTTATCTTGGCTATTAACCCATTATTTCATGTAACTAAACAAAAGGCAAATATTATCACGAGATTATTGTATGCTACAAACTGCACATTTGAGGAATAATAAACATTTAAGGTACATGAGCTAATATTAAGTAAGTACGTCATAATACCTCACACATTAATATCTCGGCACTCAAAACGAATTATTTTCGTAAATACAGCTTTTCAGTAATTGAGAACGCGTTGCTTCATTTTACTTTGTGGTTACCATTATTCGATGTTATGCATTTTAGCGAGGATCAGTCGGGTAAAAAATCTCAATTAATTTTCCATCTCTCAAAAGATCTCCCTAAACAGAAGAAATATCGTCTAATAATAGCCAGAATAAACTGTCAACACACGTCATAATCCCAAGGGGCTATTAGTAATCCAATATACATCCGGTAATTTCCATTATGTTCGTTCTTTTAGCTTGGTTTATAGAAGTTAGCTGTCTGGTTAGGTATGGGTTTGCTCTTGACGATCCTATAGTCTTTTTGAACAGCTTATATCTATCTATTGCCAGACGTCGTAATCACCGAGATGGGGTGGCCCCAAATGAATCACCTTCTTATGCTCCTATGTGCCGAGGCAACTCACTGGATTATCTAGCTTGTACATAAGAACATAAGAAATGGGAGTCTGCAGGAAGGCGATTGGCCCACACAAGGCAGATCCTCTCACACCTAACCCATCTCGTCCAAATGGTATGCAATATTCACGGTATACTTGATCTAGGTTATATAAAATGTTATTTCAACAACATTGACAGAACGTTCGTTAATGTGCACTCTATTTCCTTCTACTAAGGTGTCTATAAAGATAATAGAACCTGAGAAGTAAACACATGTGCCGGAAAAACGTTTGTCCAGTTCCGTCCCTGTAACAAGGGCACACCCTAGCCCTGCCAAGGGATTGTATAGGGTTAATAACTTCATCATTAAACTGGGTATACTTGTTCCATACTACTGTAGAACTATTAACATATAGGAATGACACTGTAGCAACCTAGGGCAACGTAACTATTGAATTGCAATACAAAATATCACTGAACATTACAATAGGCCTATACATTTTGTTTACATTAGTTTGCAACAGGAATACACCAATAAACACATTCATCACGCACGGAAAATACAGAAAAATTACTATCACCTCACAAAAACATGACGCCCAACGTGGGGCTCGAACCCACGACCCTGACATTAAGAGTCTCATGCTCTACCGACTGAGCTAGCCGGGCACATCACAGCCGCCTACGAGCAACATATTTGAATCAATATGTAACTGTATAACCTAAATAACGATCAAATTTACTTGATATAAACTGATCAAATTAAATTATAAATATTTAGTCAACTATTGTAGACCAGCAGGTTGATGAATTAATTTGCTACAATCCATAAAACCCCTCGGATAGAAGCGACAAGATTGTAAAACAGTTGCATTCTGGAGACAATGTATCAGGTATAGGCCTATTCTAGAGATTTGGAGTGATCTCGATAGCGAAGCTTATTTTTGCCATTATCAGTAATTATGCCTTTGTATGTTAGGATAGTAACTACGACTAAAATATTGACAAGTGGTGTTAGTTGAGGTGGTCTAGGAAATGCTTGATACGAAATTACGAATCACCATATTTGCCACACCATGTTTTGTGATATACTGTAATTCTAGGTTTTCTATAACACCAGATAAAGAGTAGTAACTAACCCATGGTGGATAAGATTCTTCATTATTTATAAGATCAAGCGGACCAGACATACAGTAATGCTAACCCCTTCCATCCAAAAATCCAAAACTAATCCCTTTCTCCCAACACTCGCACATTATGGTGGACGAGATCAGCCTTCTGCCGGTCCCCAATGAAACTAAAGTAATTAACCTTTTGAGTACCAGCGATGTGTGCTATGTTTCATTCTATCTATATTTAGACGATATTACGCAGCTGAGGAAGTATCTGTGGTAGTTAAAAGGGTTGGCTGGGATAGTTTGAAGTCTTATCATTGCTAGAGGTCATTATTAAGCTGAATAAAATCGTCTAATAGTTGCCAGAATATAATGAAAGGGACGTCCCTGATACTGAATGGGTTACATACATAGTACCTTGAAGAATGGTGTGTGGTGGTACGAATAATGGTAGAAATACGGTGCCTTAAGTGTGATGTTCAGTGCTATAAATAATGGTAGAAATAGGGTGCCTTAAATATGATGGGTAGTGCTATGAATAATAGTAGAAATGTGATGTATTTACTATTTACGTTTGGTGCTTAGTGCTATGAATAATGATGGAATTATGGTGCCTTAAAGTATGGTGTCTGGTGTTAGGAATGAAGGTAGTCATATGGTGCCTGATGTTAGCAATAAAGGTACCGGTAGTTATATGGTGCCTTAACGTATGGTGTATGGTTTTACGAATAAAAGCAATCATATGGTGCCTTAACGTATGGTGCCTGGTGTTAAGAATAAAGGTAGCTATATGGTGCCTTAACGTATGGTGCCTGGTGTTAGGAATAAATGTAGTCATATGGTGCCTGGTGTTAGGAATAAAGGTAGTCATATGGTGCCAAACGTATGGTGCTTGGTGTTAGGAATAAAGGTAGTCATATGGTGCCTTAACATATGGTGCCTGGTGTTAGGAATAAAGGTAGTCATATGGTGCCTGGTGTTAGGAATAAAGGTAGTCATATGGTGCCAAACGTACGGTGCCTGGTGTTAGGAATAAAGGTAGTCATATGGTGCCTTAACATATGGTGCCTGGTGTTAGGAATAAAGGTAGTCATATGGTGCCAAACGTATGGTGCTTGGTGTTAGGAATAAAGGTAGTCATATGGTGCCTTAACATATGGTGCCTGGTGTTAGGTATAAAGGTAGTCATATGGTGCCTTGTGTTAGGTATAAAGGTAGTCATACGGTGCCTTAACGTACGGTGCCTGGTGTTAGGTATAAAGGTAGTCATATGGTGCCTTAACATATGGTGCCTGGTGTTAGGTATAAAGGTAGTCATATGGTGCCTTGTGCTAGGTATAAAGGTAGTCATACGGTGCCTTAACGTACGGTGCCTGGTGTTAGGAATAAAGGTAGTAATACGGTACCATCTCGCTATACTAAGGATTCGGGGTTTGCCGGTTAGCATTAAGTAATAAAGTTATCTCAATTTCATAATTACCGCTCCAAAATTAAATAACTAAATGGAAAGAGCTGTATATTTAATATCATGAAAGCGTGTCATTTAAAGAGTTAACTGTCAGATATTCACACCGGATGATTGGCAGGTCACAAACGCGGAAACGAATTTAAATATCATCCTATTACAATTATTTCAGATCATCCCTAACATGCATTCCATATGGTTACTGAACTTGATAAGTTTTTTGTTATTGTATATGTTGTTAGCAACTTTGGTCTGGCAGATTCGTAAATACATCTGTATAGGAATTATGTTATGATATTCTACCTCAAGTCGAGTTGCCAATAACAGTGCAAGATAGTCTCAAAATATTGCAATATATTATTTATTTTCCCTTGTAGGTTGGTACACCATAGTCTAAGGTAGTGTGTGATACAAAGTCCTTACATAATTTATATTATATATATATATATATAATAATATATATAATATATTATATACGTAATATATATATATATATATATATATATATATATATATATATATATATATATATATATATATATATATATAAAATATATATATATATATATATAATATATATATACCGGTATATAAAAGATGCAACAGCAAAAGCGCAACCTTCCACGCTTGGTTAACCCTAGTCAAACAAACAGCCAACAAGTCTCAATATTTACCAACACATCTATAAGGAAAGGAATAAGATAAAAGGATCCCACCAAGACGCCCGGTGATGTCGACAGCGCAATTCAACCCCGCAACTCGTAATCGGAACACTAGGCTTGGAGAATTAAGTGCAAGTATGGCCCTTACGACGCGGGGGTATAAGAGCGAAGATTGCTAGGCTGGGGAATAAGTGCAAGTATGGCCCTTACGATGCGGGGGTATAAGAGCGAAGATTGCTAGGCTGAGGAATAAGTGCAAGTATGGCCCTTACGACGCGGGGGTATAAGAGCGAAGATTGCTAGGCTGAGGAATAAGTGCAAGTATGGCCCTTACGATGCGAGTGTATAAGAGCAAAGATGGCTAGGCTGGAGAATAAGTGCAAGTATGGCCCTTAGGACGCGAGGGTATAAGAGCGAAGATTGCTAGGCTGGGGAGTTAAGTGCAAGTATGGCCCTTACGAAGCCAGCGCATAAGAGCGAAGATTGCACGGGGCTCGACCTAAGGTTACGCATCTCTGGCGCTCCGGTCGGGATGTGTTCTGTGTGCAACGATGTGTCAATTGAATACCGGGCTGCCAGATGCGTGATAATCTGGCGGTTTGTGGGAATGTTTACGTCTTGTTCGCACGCAAGCAGTCGACCTCCGTGAATGCGTTTGACCCAATATCCTACTTTCCTTGCAAACTAAATATGTTCGCTAATTTTAGCAGGCGATTTTGTTCAGTTTCATAAAGACCTCTTGGAATGATACAAATACAGCTACCATTAGGCGATTTTGTTCAGTTTCATGAAGACGTCTTGGAATGATAAAGGTAAAAATTATCTCCCATGCTGACTAACATTAAGCGATTTTATTCAGGTCAATACAGACCTCTTGGAATGATAAAAGGTACAACTATATCGCATGCTGGCTGACATTAAGCGACTTTATTCAGCTTAGGAAATACGTCTAGGAATTATATAGAGACAGACTAGCCTATCTCAATTAACCATCTGAATCGTAATGAAAAATTCACGTAAACCCACTTCGCTTCACAAAATATACAACAATTATTATATTTTTTCACCAACCAACTTTACTTCTAAACTCAATTAATGAAATCACTAAATACATGTGGCACTCCAAGGACTCGAACCTAGGATACTCACACAGAAATTCCGGGCAATTATGCATGGATAACATTCACATTACATTAGACTGACGTAAACAATCAAAATGAAACTATAGTCTATTCATTATAATTAGGCCAACAATCTTGACCTTAAACCTCTATAGCTCAAAGACGACTAAATTAATCGAGCTATTTTTTCTACCATTTGAGAAGAGTCAGTCAGGGAATAGATGTAACCTCATGCTCACGATGCTACCTTCAATGTGGCAGGCCTAAATAAGAAGGGTCTCAATATTTTGTATATAGTGTTCGAATACCGGTAGCCTATACGGTACCAAAAACAATGAAACCCATCAATAATATATTGAAAAATAAATAAATAAATAAATAAATGCCGAAAATAACACTGCCGTCAAATTAATTCGTGTCTTTCTGGATTCAACACGAATTATCATAAAGGCTGTCAGCCAGTATATACATAAGTAACACCCCGTTCTTAAAATTAATCATCAATTACAAACCCCAATGTAATTTGAATTAACTAATGAAAGCATATGGTCCTCCCGGGATTCGAACTCGAGACACCACACCCAGAACATAAGCATCTAAACCAGTATGTATGTTGCAACTCATCCCCGGCACCCAGGAGACACACGAATGTTCTTACACCCGTTGATAATCTTATTCGTTTCGGTGTCTATGAGGAGAAGGTCTGATTACAGGTTGTGTTTTAACTCTACAGATATGGACAATATGAAGGAGGAAAAACAAACTGGACAATATGAAGGAGAAAAACAAACTGGACAATGTGAAGGAGAAAAACAAACTGGACAATATGAAGGAGAAAAACAAACTGGACAATATGAAGGAGAAAAACAAACTGGACAATATGAAGGAGAAAAACAAACTGGACAATATGAAGGAGAAAAACAAACTGGACAATATGAAGGAGAAAAACAAACTGGACAATATGAAGGAGAAAAACAAACTGGACAATATGAAGGAGAAAAACAAACTAGTAAAAACAAGAATGTAGAATAGAATAAGGAACGTGGAGTAGAATAAGGAACAGGGGAATAAAGGAAGGAACGTGAAATAGATTAAGGGAGTGAGTAGAATATAGGAACAATAAAGGAAGGAACGTGAGATAGATTAAGGAACGTGGAGTAGAATAAGGAACAGGGGAATAAAGGCAGGAACGTGAGATAAATTAAGGAACGTGGAATAGAATAAGGAACGGGAATAAATGAAGGAACGTGAGATAGATTAAGGAACGTGGAATAGAATAAGGAACGGGAATAAAGGAAGGAACGTGAGATAAATTAAGGAACGTGGAGTAGAATAAGGAACAGGGGAATAAAGGAAGGAACGTGGAGTGAGAATAAGAACAATAATAAGGAACGTGAGATAGATTAAGGAACGTGGAGTAGAATAAGGAACAGGGGAATAAAGGAAGGAACGTGAGATAGATTAAGGAACGTGGAGTAGAATAAGGAACAGGGGAATAAAGGAAGGAACGTGAGATAGATTAAGGAACGTGGAGTAGAATAAGGAACAGGGGAATAAAGGAAGGAACGTGAGATAAATTAAGGAACGTGGAGTAGAATAAGGAAGAGGGGAATAAAGGAAGGAACGTGATATAGATTAAGGAACGTGGAGTAGAATAAGGAACAGGGGAATAAAAGAGGGACGTGAGATAGATTAAGGAACGTGGAGTAGAATAAGGAACAGGGGAATAAAGGAAGGAACGTGAGATAGATTAAGGAACGTGGAATAAAATGAGGAACAGGGGAATAAAGGAAGGAACAGGGGAGTAAAGGAAGGAACGTGAGATAGAATAAGGATTGTGGAGAAGGAACGTATAATAGAATAAGGAACGTGAAATAAAATTAGGAACTTGGAATAGCAAATAGAACATGGAATGTGAAAGAGAGAAAAAAAAACGTGGAATAGAAGAAACTTACCGTAACCAAAATTATATATATATATATTGTATATGTAATTTACTCCATTAGTACATTGGCTTCATTTGGATTTAATTCAGGGTAACAACAGACGATTTTCCTAAGGTAAACATAGGCCCCTGTACATCAATGACGTAAGAATGATATCAATTAACCTTTAGACTTCCGCAGATCTTTTCCAAACTAATAAAACCCCCACAGAATGGAAAAACAAAGCGACATCGTCTTCTTCCGACTTTGTCCATGTGTGCCTTTCCATTTTCTCATTTTACAAGTGATAATGAAACTTGAAATGATTAATAGAGGATATGACTTTTGATCGACAATCTTATAAAGGTTTAATTCAGACATAAGAACATAAGAAAATGGGAGTCTGCAGAAAGCCGATTGGCCTAAGCAAGACAGATCCCTGTCCCACACAACCCCAATTCAATTACAAAGCCCAATAGGCCCTCTAATACCCTGAGGATCATCTTACCAAAACGGTTAGAGATTAACGCAGGATTACGGGGGTCTGCAGAGCGCTGATTGGCCCAACCCGGCTGATCCCCCTTCACACCCAACCCTTCTCATCCATATGCTTATCCAATTTTTTCTTAAAGCTCCCTATCGTTCTTGATCCCACTATATCACTTGGTAGCCTATTCCACCATCTACAACTCTGTTACCAAACCAATATTTGCCTATATCTTTTCTGAAACGAAATTTATCTAATTTGAAACCATTGGTACGAGTTCTTTCGCTATCACTGAGCTTTAGTACATTTGCCATGTCCCCTTTGTTAATCCCACTAACCCACTTGAACACCTCTATCATATCCCCTCTAACTCTGCGTATCTCTAACGAATGTAAACCTAATTTCTTCAACCTTTCTTCATACGGAAAATTTCTAATATTATGGATCATTTTTGTCAGTCTACGCTGAATTCTCTCCAATGAATCTATGTCCATTCTGTAATAAGGACACCAAAATTGGACAGCATAAGCCTGATGCGGTCTCACTAATGTCAAGTAAAGTTTTAAGATAACATCAGCAGTTCTGTTACTCACACTCCTAGAGATGAACCCGAGAATCCTGTTTGCCGTATTACGAACGCTTATACACTGTTTTCTAGGCTTCAAATCATTGCTAACAAACACACCTAGATCTTTCTCGCGGTCTGAATTTTCTAATTCTAAATTAGCTAGTTTATATTTAACATTTGTTTGCATCTTCCCTATCTTTAATACCTTGCATTTGTCAATGTTAAACTTCATCTGCCAATTTACTGACCATTCATGTAAGGTATCTAGATCCCTTTGGAGGCACTCTATATCGCTATCTGAATCAATTGATCTCCCTATTTTAGTATCGTCTGCGAATTTACTTATCCTACTAGTTATACCTAAATCTAGGTCATTTATGTATATAAGAAACAACAGGGGACCTAATACCGATCCCTGGGGGACACCACTTTTGACTGCTCCCCACTCTGACTTGGTACCATCTATGCTGCCTTTCTGTTTTCCTACCAATTAGCCATGACCTAATCCATCCCAACAACGCCCCACCTATTCCATGTGCCTCAACCTTTCTCATCAATCTCTCATGAATCTCTCACTCTGTCGAAAGCTTTACTGAAACTAAATATATAATATCATATGACTTGTCACTATCTACTGCTTCATATACCTCTGAGAAAAAGCTAAGCAAATTAGTAAGGCACGAACGTCCCTGAGTGAATCCATGCTGAGAAGAATTCATTAAGTTAAATTTTACTAAGTGGCTTCTAATTTTCCTAGCAATAATAGACTCTAGCAACTTTCCTATGATTGATGTGAGACTAATGGGACGGTAATTGGATGCTATCGATTTATCACCTTTTTGAAGATCTGAACTACATTTGCAAGCTTCCAAGCTTCTGGAACTAAACCTGTTTCTAATGACTTGTTAAATATAAATGCTAATGGCCTACTTAACTCATCTCTGCATTCTTTTAATACTCTAGCATATACCTCGTCAGGACCAGGCGATTTTTGAGGTTTCAGTCTGTCAATTTCCTTAAGCACATCATTTCTACTTATACTAACTGTACTTAACATATTTTCTATACTATCACTATATACCATATTGACTTCTGGAATCTGTGCCCAAATTTTCATTAGTGAAAACGGAAAGAAACTGACTATTTAATGTACTGCACCATTTCTAAATCATTTTTCTGTTATTTTCTCCTGTTGACGTTTTTAGGGGCCTATTACATCTCTAACTTTGAGATTTATATAGTTGGTTAAAAAGCTTTAGGGATTATTTTTTTGATCGCTGGCTATCCTATTGTCATAATTTCTTTTTTGCTTTTCCTGATTTTCCTTTTTTGCACCCTGTCTTTGATTAGGAGTCTGATAGTATATATGTAAATGAATTTCCACCTTTCTTTATTTTTCCGATATATTCCTTTCTTTTTCCTATAAGAATCTTATTTTAGCTTATTAGTCATCCATTTTGGTTGGTTCTGCGGCGATCTAAACTTTCTTTTAGGTATATTTTATATTATTTTTGAGCCATTGTGGACTGAGCAATAAACGGTTTGGTATATGTAGTGTGGCAAGTTTAACACCTCTTCACTCTGGCATACACTCCTTTGGGCACCTGGATCCTGGACTTAATCGCTTAACCATAGGGTCCACCCTTATTAAGTCTCCTTCTTAGCGCCCACCATAATCGGATCTTTTCTGAATCTGGTATAAGTGTGTATTCTCTCTTAGCATTCCTTTTCCATTTGGTATATTAAATAAATAGATTTATGATTCTCTATTTCCTAGGTGGTCACCAATCTCTTACATTATTTATCATACTGTTCATTGTTACTGAAAACTAAAATCACGAATATTATCACCTCTAGTCGTCGTATCTATGAATTGCCCTAAAAAACTATCTTGTACTACCTCAATAAACTCTACTGATATGGAGTCGCCTATTGGGTGCTGCCAATCAATGTTCGGAAAATTAAAATCCCCCATAATGCACACATTGCTAAGCCTTGTATGCTATCTTAATTTTCCTCCCAATAACGTTTTTCCGCCATTTCTACTCATATTAGGCGGTCTCAATATATAACTCCAATAACTTATGGTCTCACTACCTTCGTTTAACCTCTACCCAACCACTTTCATATTCATTATTTAGTTCTAATACCTGATTTAGTACAGCTTTTTAATGTACTCCTGACAAACCCTGCTATACCCCCCCCCGCCCCTCTCCTACTTGTTCGGTCATATTTAAACAAACTATATCCTGATATATGCAATTCTTCTAAAAAATGCCTAGATTCTGTCTTAAATCCACGTTTCAGTTAGGCGCTATTATTTCCTAATATGTTCTGTGCTAACGAGTGCTCTAAGTTCGTTCATTTTGTTACATACACTCCTAACCATTTTGTATAATTAGACCACTCAACCTATTAATTTTATTTGCAACTAATTTTCTATTGTGTTTAGCTACTTTATTATTTCCTGTTGAACTACTAGCTCTAGACGGAAATTCTACTCTATCAGTATTCTCAGACTTATCACTATCAGTTACATGTGTAGCTGTTATCGATACTACTATTACACATCACTATATCCGCACTATCTTGCCTGATTATTTCTATTTTCTCACTGGTTTGTCACATTGAAGTACCTGCTTCCATATGGAGACAGTTATTTTACTTACAACAACCAGGTTTTTTTAACGAAACCCCGCAACAAACTTGTCGAGTGAGCCTGGCCAAGGTCGAAACTCCTAGTCGAGAGAGATGTACTCCATCCTGGGCATACGGTTCATCCTTACCATAACAGAGGACCAGTTATCCAGGAATGGAATATTTTGTGCCTTACACTACTTCTCCAGCCGTCTATTGTACAACACCATAGCCCTGGATGACCATTCCTTCCTTACCCCTCTTCTAGGCAGGATACTGCTTACCACAGGAACTCCACCTTTTTCGCTTGATCCTGGCCAACATTTCCTGATACGTGGTGAGCAACTCCTACGTCCTGCATCCCATATGTCGTTGCTCCCCTGCTTTGAGGAAGATGATGGGGTCCTCCCCACTCACTTCCATGACAGCATCTAATCTTCTCAACCACCCTCTCGACTCCGGCAACCAGGCACGCAGACAACTTTACCAACCTGATTGGTTTTGTTTGCCTTGCCAAGGTCCTCTAACCATGACATCCCCGACAATGAAAACAGACTTAGCTGTTTTCCTTTTTGTCGGCGTGTAGCAGGAGTTGTAGCAGCAACTTTAAGACGTTCCCCATTAGTTTGGCGATTTTAAGACTTTTGTGCCATTTAGGTGTCGATTTTGCTAACGAGCAATAGCGAGCCTGTAATTAGGAGGAACCGGCCTTCATCCGTGAAATAACGGCAGAAGAAGAAGGCTCCTAAACAACAACGGCAGAGTGCATAATCCCTCCTCAACAACAAAAGGCAGAGTGCAGAATATCAGTAATAAGGAAACAACCAGATAGGAGAGTTACCCAAATTAATTAGAAGAACGAAGAAACAGTCAGCCTTACTAAAAACACAGCCCATCCCCCTACCTGTACCCCTCTATGGTCAAAAGGTACTGCTAAACTTCCCCTCTACTCCCTTTACCCAAAATAAGATGATGACACATCCTCAAGGACCCGATCTGGAATACGATGAGGAGAAGTTTATGCAAATTAAGGCATCAACCACCTCCTTGCTTTCCGATGTAACTCTACTCCGACCACCGCTACAACAACGAGGAGATAGATAAACTATCACCTTTTCAGTATCCTTCTTAATATAGATTCCTTTCCATAATCACGACCAAATGTATGTAATTCCGAACACACTAAATTAATTTGTAACTCAGTCCTATACACCCTTTCCTTGCATATATTTTTAATAAATACAATATGTGTACCCCCATAAAACCAAATGTGCATTGTATTTTTAAGAAGTTAATAACCGGAGCAATATTCAAAAACTATATTTCATGTCCTTTTATACCTCGAGAAGCTCTACCCCTGACTAATTAAATCATAATATTACCTGACCGAACCAACATTTGGTAGGCAAAATTGAGGCTGGTCTGGTAGAACTTCTCATAATTGGACGCATGTGATTCCTAACGTACAGCTGGGCTTGGTAGAACATTCAATTGGATGCATGGATAATTATGTAAATCCCAACTCAATTCGGAAGTACTTCCGTAGGGGCTAGCCGTTCCCCCTTAAAGTACGACAGGTGTGTCACGATTGTATGGCATCGTTTCGGGGCCAGGGGTATGCGTCACTTATTCCTCGAACCTACGCGTAGTTTTATAGCTACGTGTATGTAAGCAATATGAGTGATATTGCGTATTAGGCAAATAAATAGATATATTAGGGTTAGGTTAGGTTAGGTTAAGTTGGGTTCTAATATATAAAATATAACAAATTTATAGGGAAAAGAACGGGAGGCCATGCACGCAGCCGGATCCCATGCCTTGGCCCACCCCACTGCCGGATCCCAGCCATGGCCCAGCACTGCCCAAAATGATAAATATTTAAGATTAGATTAACCTAACTTAACCTAACCTAACCTAACCTAACCTAACCCTAATAAAAACTATGTATTTGCCTAATAAACGCAATATCACATATTGCACATACACGTAGCTATAAAGTGTGTTTACAAAGACATTCGGTTCGTTTTCGTGGACACAGTTTGTGCATATAAATTATGTTTCCCATTACGATATGGTGTAATATGTAGTGTGTACTAATTGTTTAATAATAGATGATATTAACCCTCTCCGACATATGACGCGATTTTGAGCCTATTAGGGATACTTTAAAACCTTTGTTACCATCAGGGGTATTTAGAAACCTTTAGTTTAGTTACTTCAACCTCTGAAGTTGTCTTTGAGTTAGCTGTGGGCAGAAAACTAATTTTGGAGAGGTAATTATAAGAGTGAGAGAACTCTATTTCTTATTGCTAATCTGGCAACCTCTGTGTCATATGAGTCTGAAAAGGTTAAGGCTCTGTTTCCATAATAAACTAAAATAACTCATATTCCTACCATACACGTAACTACAGAAGCTACGCGTAAGTTTGAGAAGAAGCTATGTATGGCAACAGATCGGGGCCACAGGTACGCGTCACTTACTCGAACCTAGGCGTAGCTTTATAGCTACGTGTATGTAAGCAATATGAGTGATATTGCGTTAATTAGGCAAATAAAATAGTCTATATTAGGGTTAGGTTAGGTTAGGTTAAGTTAGATTAATCTAATCTAATATAATATTATACATTTTGGGAAGTGGGCGCCAAGGCATGGATCCGGCTGCGTGCATGGCCTCCCGTCTTTTCCCTATAAAGTCGTTATATTTTATATTTAGAACCTATCTTAACCTAACCTAGCCTAACCTAACCTAACCTATCCCTAATATAGACTATTTATTTGCCTAATAAACGCAATATCACTCATATTGCTTACATACACGCATATATTTTAGTCAACCAACCCACCCGTGTACCAGATAATCTAATCATAATTCCCACCTACTGGACTTATTTTTAACAACCAATTCAGAAATTTATGATGTTACAGTGAGGTCCCGCTTGGATCTTCTGCTCACTGTCTGATACAGGCCACCTGTCTATCACCTACCACACCTTCCACTCTGAACCTGTTTTGGTGACTAAATGGCATTACGATAGGGCAGACTGGGAGGGTCTTCAAGGTTTCTTTATTGATATTCCCTGGACCTCTTTCTTTTCTAATGATGCACACTCCACCCTGAGCCACATACAAGATTTGGAATGGAAACTTTTATTCCTCATCAAAAGTACAGTAAAAGATCTAATTCACCTAAATGGTTTGACCATAATTGTGCTAGAGTAACTGAACAAAAAGCAATAGCCTACAATGCATACACAAGATCAAAAACTCATGAAGCCTTTAATTACTTTAGAAACATCAGAAATCATGCCAAAACTGTATTAAACCTAACTAAATCAAACTTTCTCCACAAGCAGGCAAACAAACTTCTAAATAATCCAAATGATAACAAAATATTTTGGTCTACTCTTAACTCATTTAAATCCAACTTCACTACTGCTTCATCCATTCCACCATTAAAAGCTCCGACTGGCAATCTTGTAAGTGACCCACGAGGTAAAGATAACCTTCTTGCGGATATTTTCTCCACCAACTCAACCTTAGATGAAATAAATCAAGATGTCCCTGTACTTAATTTTAATTTGCCTGAAATTCCCTCACTTAAGATCCACACCAGACATGTCAAAACTATTTTGCAGAATCTCTCAGTAGATAAGGCTCCTGGTCCAGATGAAATTCCTCCAATAGTACTTAAGAATTGCTCCTTGGTGCTCGCTCCTGTATTGGCAAAATTTTCCGTCTGTGTACTACCTCATGCTTCCCAGTACCCTGGAAAGAAGCAAACATCCATCCAGTTCCTAAAAAAGGTGCCTCTTCAGATCCATCAAACTACAGACCAATAGCTATAACTTCCATCTTGGTAAAGTCTTTGAAATTATATTAAATAATCACATAATTAAGCATCTTGAGAATAATAAATTAATCAGTGATAGGCAATATGGTTTTAGACGATGTCGATCAACTGCAGACATGCTTTGCCTTCTTACGCATCAAATCAACCAAGCTACAGACCAACATGGTGAAACACATACAATAGCACTGGACATATCAAAGGCATTTGATAGAGTCTGGCATCAATCCTTATTGTCGAAGATGTCACACTACGGCCTTGCATCATTAGTTCCACTAATTTCTTCTTATCTTCATAACAGAAAAATACGTGTAATGGTAGATGGTATTCTCAATTTCACTCAATAAATGCTGGTGTTCCCCAGGGATCAGTTTTGGCCCCAATTCTGTTCCTCATTCATATCAATGATCTCATATCTACCACTAATAATCCAATACATTCCTACGCAGATGACTCAACACTCCACAGTTCCTTCACATTTACCAATTCTTTCACCCAACCCGATCTTATAAATTCAAAAATAAACACTGCAATTTCTCTGAACCAGGACCTTTCTAGAATTAATGGATGGGGACAAAAGAATCTAGTTTCCTTTAATGCACAGAAAACCAAATACATTAAATTTTCTAACCGACAGAATCTCACTGACTCCCATATATTTGTAATAATGCAAATATTCCCACTTCCCCTAGTATTGACATTCTCGGTGTAACATTAACTACTAACTTGAGCTGGACACATTATGTTAGAAGCATTGCTAAGAATGCCTCTAAAAAAATGGGACTCCTGTACAGAGTTCGAGAATTCTTCACTGACGAGCAGTTGGCCGTGATATATAAAAGTCATGTGCGTTCTCAGATGGATTACTGTTCACCTCTGTGGGGTGGAAGTGGAGTGGTTGCATTGAGGCAGTTGGACAAAATTCAAAATAAAGCTATTAGATTAATCAATAACCCTGCAATCACACAGGACCTTCCTACATTATCCATACGAAGAAACGTTGAATCCCTTGCATTATTCTACAGATATTTTCACAGCAATTGTTCCGAGGAACTTGCTTCAATTGTGCCGCCTCTCCACATCTTTCCCCGTAGAACTAGGGCAGCTGAGAGCGCCCATGAATTTACACTTTCTCCTCCACAATGCAGAACTTCTGCTTATCAGAATTAATTTATCCCCAGAGCTACTACTCTTTGGAATTCACTTCCCTCGAATTGCTTTCCACAAACTTACAATCTACAAATGTTTAAATCCAGTTGTTACAAACATTTTATGAATGGAGGATGCCTTTAGGCACATGGACCTTTTTGTTTTATCTGTGTTTTTCCTTCCTCCGTTCATTGTCTCTTAAAAAAAAAAAAAAAAAAAAAAAGCTATAAAGCTACGCGTAGGTTCGAGTAAGTGACGCGTACCTTTGGCCCCGATCTGTTGCCATAGTCTTGGGTTTCCCTGGATCACGTCGGACTCCGTCATACGCGTGGCCAGATCTCTCAGTACAGTACTACTTTATGTATTGGATCCACGAGTTCCTCTTTATTGAAATTGTTTATTTATTCATAGTGATCTACACTTATTATTGTGAT
>CM064576.1:33101287-33126287 GCA_032716605.1 Paralithodes platypus
GGACCCATAGTTTAGGGTGTAGTAGCAATTTTTATCTTAAAATTTGCATATTTGCATATTCGGGAGTGACATAAATCGGAAAATCCACAATAAAGGTCCAATTAAAATGATGATGGTGTCAATGGATCCAGGGGGTTGTAATGTACTTGGGGTATAAATTTGGGGGTATTCCATACATGTTGTATATCTTCCAGTCCAAACTTTTAAATCCAATTAAGCAATGAGGGCAACAGTCGGAATTAAGCAATGAGGGCAACAGTCGGAATTAGAGGTCATTTACAGCCTCATTATACGTCAGTGATCACACGGCGACACCACTGCGGCTTTAACCCCTTTAGTACCGAGTTGTCCTTGTCATTATAATCTGGAAATTATTAGACGATTTTATTAAGTTTAGGGAGGACGTATAGCAATTCAAAGGCTTCAAACTATCTGTTATTGCAGGTGAAAGATGTTATTTGGACAGTACCATCAACCAATCAGCTCGAACTATAAAGTGCTCAAAGATACAGATGTAAACTTGCCAGTTTAACGAGAAAATAATCAATAAGGCCAAATTAACCCGCCAGTATAAGATGGCTCCTTTATTGATATATTAATATTTAGTTTACCCTCTAGACTAAAGAAAATATAAATACTTCGCAGTCTCGCAGACCCACACACACACACTCACACTCACACACACACACAAACACAAATAAAAAAAACTCCCCCAAACCCCCTTTAAGCTAAATACGTACGGTACACATATCACCCGGAAAACTCGAAACCTAAATAGGGCGAAATAGCTGATGATCGCCCAGGTGAAACGTCTAAATCAGGTGAAACGTCTCAACATCCCCAAAATAATGGAGTCAAATAGGTAAGGTCTAAAAACGAACCGCCTCGCAACAGATAAAGCTAACAGCCTCAACACACGCACCAGCAGTCTGTGATTACCCAGCGATACAAACGAGGACCTAATTAGGGTAAATTCAGGGTGTTACTCTTCATTACTGCACAGTTTCCCACATAAGTTCTGTTCCTCGTCGTGATCTTAAGGGGAGATTTCCACTTGAGGGATTCTTTTCTGGACCCCTTTCTCCCTCATGTTTAGCCCCATTGCTTTTGATATTATAAAACGTTTGCCCCATTAGTTTAGCGATTTTAAGAACTTTCACCCCATATTAAGACCTTTCGTGCAATTCAGGTGTCGATTTTATCCTGGCGAGCGATAGCGAGCCTGTAATTTAAGAGCAGCCGGCCTCCGGCCGGGACATTTTTCTACCGAAAAATGTACAAATTTATCTTGAAAGGGGGTCTAGGGGGTGTAATTTTAAGCTTGATGAAAAAGTAGGGAACAAACTAAATACCTCCCCTTAAGGATGATAGTAAAATAGTTGGTTTTTCTTAATTATCAGTTGAGTAATCAAATGAGTCAGCCAATGCATAATAAACAAATAACGACACGGGTATTTCAATCATGCGCATTATATTTCCAAGCATAAAAGCATGGAGAGGATCAGAACTTCTGAACTTATGTGGGCATTTGTACATGTAAAGATGAAATCATGGTTTATCGTTCAAATCCTATTTTTTGGAGGTACGGTACTAAAATGGCCCAAACAATCACAGTTCCATGTAATATTCTTGTATTCTTTCTCTCTTTCTCAAATTCTCAGATTCCATTATGTTTTAGCCTTAGGATTCAATAAGTGAAGCTAAAATTGTGGTTTCTAGTTCAAAATTATGTCTTTGGAAGTCAAACAAAACTGGCCCAAACAATGCTGGTTCATGTAACTGTCTTGCATTCATCCTCACGTTCTCATATTCATTCAAGACTTCAAACCAAATTGCTCTGGTTTGACACCTTAGACCTAATTAACCCCGCTATATGTAGCGCCCACAAATTTGACAATAATCTTGATTCCTGACCTCTCTGTAACTCAAAAGGGCCTAGAGCAAACTGGCTGTAAATATCCACGCCTATTTCCTGGTGGACTCTTTTCCCAAATGATAGAAACGTCTACTTGTTTGTTTTTTTCAGCTTAGGAAGAACCTCTCATTATCAAGTAAACAAACTGTCAATTAACCTTACTCCCACAGGTTCTTTCTAAGCTGATTAAACCCGCCTACTACTACCCAGAATACGAGAAAGAATGACCCCACACACGTACCATATTAAAGGGTTTGGCCACGTATTGATTCTCGTTTCTGCCGTCAGTATGATGAGTGACACGGGTTGATTAAGGTTGCTTATTTTTTTCTGGACCCCCTTCTCCCTCATGTTTAGCTTATTAGTTTTGAGGTTTTAAGACGTTCGGTCCGTTAGTTTGGCGATTTTGAGATCTTTCGCCATATTTTTGTAATCAATGACCAATCGTGCCCTTTAGGTGTCGATTTTTTCCTGGTGAGCGATAGCGAGCCTTTAATTTTATAAGGAACCGGCCTTTGGCCAGCACATTTTTCTACTGAAAAATGTACACATTTATCTTGAAATGGGGTGTAGGGGGTGTTTTTCTAAACTTTATGGAGGTCTACCGAGGAAACTCATAAATATATTAATAATTAAATATATAGACCAAAACCAAGCACTACCCCCTTAACACCGGCAAGTGTGATAGGCTGTTACACGTCAGCTTAGGGATCACCATAACCCTAATTAAACTTCCCACGATAGTAAAGGCTAGGGGAAGTTGAGATTCGCTGATTTCAAACAACCTTGTAGAATTGAATGACATAATTATACAGTATGTGTTACTGTAAGTAATTGACTAGCAAATAAATAATACTCTATACAAAACTATTTATATATATTTTGTTTTACTGTAGACTTGAAAGTGAATATTGGGCAACGATAAATTTACGTTAGCTAGACTGCATACGCTGCTCTAAAACAAATGTGTAGAACTAATGGTTATGCAGTGCATCAGTTGTTGCATAACAACAACAAAAAAGAAACATTAAAACAAATAAACTGACTATTTCTACTTCAAGTGTGAGTATCGGGTAAGTTGATAGCAAGTCACGTCAGCTAGGCGGCCGAGCTCAGAGATACCACATACACGCGCTCTACTGTTGCCCTCTCTTTTGCACTCTATTTCACTACCCCAGATTTTGTGTTTATCCCCAGACTCGGCGGTGGAGCATTGTTTATCAGTCCAGCATGATAAAAACCGGCTAAACACGCAGCCCATCCATGTTGCCATCCATAATAAGCCCGGTGTATGCCAGGCGGGGATGAAACATTGAGCCCTTGCCCCAGCGTTGCCACCTGACATACGATTTATCCGCCACTGGTCGAGCGTCGCCGTGGGTTGGGAGGGAGGTCTGTGTGAGGCTAGCTGGGGAGGTGCCGGCAACTCCTTTAATCAACTTTGTATTACGCTATTACTAAAGCTTGACAACTAGCTATTATACAACCCGTATACTAGTTTATCTTCTATATATCAGTAGGCATTGCAACCAATACACAATTGTTTCGTCTTAGCGCAAAACAAAAAATCCGACGAAAGATAACCTGTCAGCCACTCTCTACTGACGTCACGCATGATAAATTAGTTTCCCGTCACCTCAAGAAACGCGCCAATAGACTGTAAATTAAGTTTCGCCCGCATCCCACACCTACGATAGCTTAGATCTCACCCAAAACCCCGAAATCAATATCATACATAGGACATAAACACCATTCCCGTTTGCATAGCATTAGTTTTCGCCGCTATGATGATCCCGCCAGACCACTCAAGGATGACGTATTAGGAAGTTCGGGCGGCTATGGATGCACGTACACCAAAGCAAAGGTCGCGCCCGTCACCCTCATGTGCTGATGATAGTGATTGGCAGGGCTCGTACATAAATCACTTTTTTAGAACATAAGAACATCACCCCGCATGCGTTTTTACATATTAGTGTTCATCTGTACAGTTTTGGTAGGCCTATAATATAAAACCTCAAGTAGTATTGGTCTTGATAAACCTAAGACACTTTCAAAGCATACTATGCATAGGTCGGGCCTAAGTTACCGTATTTTGTGTTTTTGTTTTAGTTTCTAAGCTTCGAATCATTAGTTATTATTTGTTAGCGTTCGTATGCATAGGCTATTGTACATGATTGCAATAGACTGAGAGTATTGACATCGCACAAACTTTATAGTCTGTCTGTTTTCATCTGATGGCAAATTGGATCCCATAGCAACTGATATATTGATACTTTATAAAACAATATGAAACTGCAACATCTCTACGTCCTAATATTGCAGAGTTTTGATAATAAACTACATACTTCGCTACAAAAAGTTCGTAATAGCCGAATAATAAAAATGGGGACATACAACTTTCTCTTCAACAAGAAAATAATATATCATAATAATAATAAAATATAGAATAGCAGGATGCATGCGTCACACCTGTCACCCTCACATGCTTGCGATGTTGATTGACAGGGATGGTAAATATATTTCTATATACTGTAACTACCGTATGTATTTAACATTCTATGTTTCGCTTGCATATTAACCCCTTAAGGATTATGACGCGTGTTGACAGTTATTCTGGCTATAATTAGACGATTTTATACATCTAAGGATCTGTGACTTACTCAATTAATCACCTGGCGTCCATATTCCCTACCTAATCTTAATAAAATCGTTAAATATAGCCACAACACAATATAAATGCGCAATTACATCTGGAGAGGGTTGTTATTTGGATTTGTGTGCACAAGCTGGTTAACTTTAAACAATTAATCAGCTTAGGATCAAATGGTTACAATCAATCTTAACGAGAGAGAGAGAAGAGAAGAGAAAGAGAGAGAGAGAGAGAAGAGAGAGAGAGAGAGAGAGAAGAGAGAGAGAGAGAGAGAGAGAGAGAGAGAGAGAGGAGAGGAGAGGAGAGGAGAGGAGAGGAGAGGAGAGAAGAGAGGGAGAGAGAGAGATAACACAAGTGCGTGGAGACCTCAGTCGAGATAGCATGGTCGGTACCAGTAGTAACAGTTAGGCGCGAGCTGATAAAGAGATACGAGGACCATCTTCAAACCACCGGAGCTCATTATCACACGATCTTATCTCCTTGACTGAGACAACTTTCCTGGACTAAATAAAATCGTCTATCAAAAGTACACACACACACGCACACGCACACACACACACACACACCCCGAGCGGTTGGCGTTTATCGGTACATATCAATTTGGTGCATGCTTACGAGTACATTTTTCGATTTTTAAACATAAATTACACTAACCTAACCTAACCTAACCTAACCTAACCTAACCTAACCGAAAACACTCCATTTCAACGTATTTTAAAGAGGTGTGTACCGATTAACTGTCGCCCCAAACCTCATGTACCTGTAAACCTACAAATATCCAGAGATTTGTACCAATACACACACAACCGCTCGTCCCCCCCCCACCCACACACACACACACACACCTCTCACTCTCCAACTAGGACCCCGCCAATGTCTTACACAACACAAGGGGTCACTGTGATTTTCCGTGTCCCGTTTTTATAAATACATTCCACAAGCAAGTTATGTACAGTATATTGTGATTATTTGTTCCTGCGTTCACATTAGGCTTTCAATGTGATAGCCTGCCAGAATTAGATTAATCTTAAGCTTGGACAGACCCATGTACTGTAACATGCTCATGTTACGGCAATGAATGCAGTATTTAGTTTAAACCATACTTAGATCATCAAAGAGCAAGGCCCCTGTATAAGTAAATGAGAATAATCAGTTTAGAGCCTAACTTATATAGCTTATAACAAAATAAAATAATAGATATATCACTAAGCAAAAACAAATTCAAGACATATGACGCAAAAAACACAATCGTAAAGGATTTGCATAGCCAAATAATACGGCAAAATATAATTCCTAATTAATCAATACAAATTAAGATTGTACATTAAAATTTAATTGTACCGTAAATCACATTAAGGGGAGATGGGCTGGTTTTTCTGGCACCCCTCTCCTTCGTGTTTAATCCCATTGGTTTTTAGATTTTAAGATGTTCGACTCATTAGTTTGGCCATGTTATGACTTTAAATCTCATTTTGTTGTCATTATTTAGACTACGTGCCATTTAAGGTGTCGATTTTTTTCCTGGCAAGCGATAGCGAGCTTGTAACTTTAAGAGTAACCGGCCTTCGGCTGCAACATTTTTCTACCGAAAAACGTACACAATATCTTGAAGAAGATTCTAGTGGTGTTTTTAACAGCTTGATGGAGGTCTAGGGAGGAAACTAAAAAATTATAACAAAATCAAACAATAGCCTAAGCAAATAAATACGCCCATCTCCCTTTAACAAAAGAAACTGAAATACCGGTAAATTAAATCAAAGTACTTACCAACACATCTCCCGTAGTAGGTTACCGGTACCGGTACCGGTACTCCCATCGTCACACTGAAAAGATACATAACATTAGAACACGGAAAGAAGCATAAGAACGACTGGTCCAAACTAGGCAGATCCCTTGCACACCTAGACCATGTAATTCATACGACTACCCGGTACCCAATATCCGTTAGACTCTTACATTAGAACATAAGAAAATGGGAGTCTGCAGAGAGCCGATTGGTCCACACAAGGCAAATCCCTCTCACATCGTTCCTGAGCTGATTACTGTACTATCGGTATGCATTTTATCCCACATATCTATAACCCTATTTCCACACTAATGCTTACCTTTCGTTATTATTGGAAGGTGTCGGTAAGGCAAATGGACAATTTTGTTCGAGTAGGCCTACACAAACTGTCCAAGACAAAATATGGTGCCCCTGTTGTTGTGTAAGCACTTGTTGAGTAATAATAATAATAATTGATTAACGGTGAATATATTTTTCAAGAAGTAATTTGTCTCTTTACGAGAGTCATGAATAACTGCATGACTTTACTCTTTGTTAAATTGTTACCTGTCCTTCACATCTCTAATTAGCATGGGGATAATAACGCCTTCAGTACACGGTGACGCTATCTAGGTTAAATGGTATTAGAACTACCACTGGACGGTGTTATTCAACTTAGGAAGGACCTCTAGGGATAGAATAGGGTACCGGTATAGTGTTATTAACTTAGGAAGGACCTCTAGGGATGGAATAGGGTACCGGTATAGTGTTATTCAAATTAGGAAGGACCTCTAGGGATGGAATAGGGTACCGGTATAGTGTTATTCAACTTAGGAAGGACCTCTAGGGATAGAATAGAGTACCGGTATAGTGTTATTAACTTAGGAAGGACCTCTAGGGATGGAATAGGGTACCGGTATAGACCTATCTCAAATCATCGCTTAGCCCTTTCAGCGCGATGACAGTTGTATTCCTTAACTGGTTACCATTGGACGATTTTATTTGTTTATCTACCTGTAGGAATCAAAGCCATCAATACCATCTTATCCCCTTGAGGATTATGGCGCGATTTACACGTTTTTCGGCTATCATTAGACTTGTTTTCAGCTTAGAAGTTACTTATGGGAGCTAGAGAGTTGATCGAGATAGAAAAACGACAAAAAACTGCCAGTGTGAAGCCGATTTGGCTACTTAATATCGAGCAGCACTCATACCCAATTACCGTATACTATCATACCATTACCATTTTACTATCCAGCAGCAAACATACCCGGTACCCATTTATTATCATACCCTTACTATCTTACTTACCAGCAGCAAACATACCCATTTAGCTCTGATATATACCTTTGAACTTTGTAACCAGAGGCGATACGAGATTATTTATTCCCCGACATAGTTTCACTGACTTCACACAGTATCAAATTCCCTTCGTGGGATTAACTCTCCACCCCTTAACAATAGGATCTATATTTGTATGGATCCTTATTTGTTACCGGTACATATTAAATACTTTATACAGGTATGTGTAACAGGTTAGATAGATAATGTTACGTGAGGCGAGGTGAAATACAATGTAAACATGGTGTGTTAAAACAAAATAATCAGCAATTCCATCATTCATGTGTACTAATTTGACACTTAAAAAATTGAAACAGTTAATCAGTATGTGCATCAATTTTGTTACATTTGAATACAATAGTTACAGTCCATCGTCGGTATTTCGAAAGTGAAGGAATCAAATCACCCCCTCGCCTCGCGAAATTGCGATGGTGTGATTCAACATAATAATATAAAATATAAAATTAGATAGGCATATGGACGAGATGGGTTGGGTGTGAGGGGGATCTGCCAGGTGTGGGCCAATCGGCGCTCAGCAGACCCCCGTAATCTTGTGATGATCTCTGACCGTTTTGGTGGGGTTAGTACTCAAGGTATTAGTGAGTTGGGCCTATAATTGGGCCTAGTAATTGAGGTTGGGTGTGACTGGGATCTGCCTTGTATGGGCCGATCGGCTTTTTGTAGACTCCCATTTTCTTATGTTCTTATGTGCTTATGTAATTATCTGTGTAATGCCAATACTAATTTAATGTGTGCAAGTAAAATAGTATGATTGACCAACGAAGTTACAAAATTAATTGATTATACAATAGTAATAAAAACTACGCTACCGGTAGCGGTACTACACACAGTATATATCTTACTAATATTACTACCATACATATCACAATGAGCCTATGAGGGCACCATGGAGGGTACAAACTCATGCGGGCGACTGTACAATCTTGTAACGGGAACGATAGCATAGCACACAAGCATACAGTAGTCTTGACCACCCTATGATTTACATTGTGCAAGTATTATATACATAGTGAAGCGATCAGTTCGTGTAGGCCTATAACAGTGAACAAAATAATGCAATTATCAATTTGTAAAACTATGCAAAAGTATATTCGTAAATTGATAATAAACTTTGAATTGCACAATGAATATCATAGGGTGGTTAAGAAGTTATCATAACACATGTCCACGACTGTACACAGGAGTACAAAGAAAACAAGAAACAACATATGTATTGGTCCTTACGAGGCTGCAACATGATTTATAGCCTCATAACTATCTAAATACAATGTATATCTACCTCGGTATACAGGTAGGCTATATATCATATGTACTAAATATCGCTAAACTTTCTCTATAAAAGGGTTATGCTGTAGTAGGTCAGGCAAGACTGGTTTTGTCATTTAAAAGTTTCAAATCGAGTTTCCTTTTTCGCGAACTCGATCCACATGCAGTTTTATTTCTATTTTCCGGTTCTGTAGGTATCGGTATTGCTACGCTCCACTCCTATCTGTAAAATTTGACACCAGTATTCCGGTAGCTAACTCCAAAACCCGACAACCCAACCAGTAGACCATTTGAACTATGTTTTTGTTTATAGTACCGTAGCTTTCAACCAATACTGATTGGTTAGGCTTGATCAACTCTTTCAGTCACAATACGCAATTTTTTCTTCTAGCTACGGTACCTTCAGTCGATTATATTTATCTTACATATTATAAGAGTTCATGAGGTCGTCTTTGTCCTAGTAAAAAATACATATCAGTCGCAAGTGGCAGTAATTTTGTAAACACAAAATAGTTGTCTGATTGAAAGGGTAAAGCTAAATTAAGATACTGGGCTTATAATTAGGCATTATAATTAGGGTTAGGTGTGAGAGGGATCTGCTAGTGTGGGTCAATCGGCTTTCTGCAGACTCCCATTTTCTTATGTTCTTACTCTGACACTGGTTAGGCAGACCCTGGTTGGTTTGGCACTGTTTAACCCTTTGAGGGTTAAGACGCTATGATTGGACTACTTTATTCAGATTAAGAAGGGTACCGGTATATGGAAGTCAGAGGATTGAGACATCCTTTACCCTCTTAATTGCCACATATTATTCCTAAGCTGTATAAAATCGTCTAGTGATAGCCAGACTAAACTGACACAACGCCTCATGATTCAAGATCTGCTTGTTGAATTGCCCAGGAAGCTAAATTATATGCCAAGAATTGTGTTTACCGTATCACCACAAGTAGCCTATGCAGTATTTTCAGCCTACAATTTTATCATCAGCAGGCAAAAATGAACGTAACGAGATATAAACCGTTTAATCTCCCTAAATGAGCTATGACTTTAGGCTTAATGTAATATTGAAATACCGGTATCTCTTTAATTACGCAAACTAAACTATCACTATGTATCTGAGGCGTACGTATTCTGCAATCATGTGTCAGGAATTCAGCTACTAGAGAACGAAATGTCTCATATAGTCAAGATGAACAACATGGGTTACACCAGCTATCAGATATATAAACATATACGGTACGGCATTTGTTTCCCCTTGGCGGATATTTTACTCTCCTTAGCAGCTCAGTTATCGATAACAAATGGAAGAATGAGACACTACCAGGCAATGCCTCTGACAAATATTTGTATTTAACAACATATTGGGCTACCTATAAAAACGTTGTGAAATCGGAGTAATTTAAATAGGAACAAGGCAATTTGAACCGTATATAACCAACATTAGTATGGTATAATAAACAAGAACAATACTTCGCATATAATATTATACAGAAGATACAAATAGCCACTTTCTCCATTTCCTACCTCTCACTCCCTCACTCCCTCTCTCTTCAATATCCATGTATCATTTATCTAACAGTGTACCGGTACATGTAATGACATAGTTTAAACTAGAATTAGGGTGAAGATTGCGTATGCACCTTCGCCCTTTTTAGATGATGTAACTATGATACTTGTGAAACGTTTGTACTTTTCTCAATAAAACAATCAAATCAAATAAAAAAATATCTCTCCCTCTCTCCTCCCCCTCTTTGCTCACCCGCGCGTGAAGATAGCAGCATTTCCGCGCGATTACCTAATTTGATAGAAGAAATTGGTAGCCTACAGGGGAGAGACTTGGCGCGGTTGGCAGATACCTCGTCTATACGGCAAACCAATTTGTATAACATTATAGCGTAATTATACCCACAATATTAATAACTTCCTACATTTCATAGCTCCGCAGATACAAAATACAACAACTGGTATACCTTACGTCACAATAATCACTCCGTATTATCATGCTAGTTTAATTAGCATAGCCGGCAACTGTGTAGGCTACGGAGGGAACATTTAATTTGAGTCTGTGTTGAGATTAACAGCGTGGGGTGTAAAGACCCTTTTCATTGTCCACAATCTGGTTGGGGCCACAGATAAAGACACCATAAATCCAAGCCTAATCTCCGCACCCGAGGACTGATAGACTTCAACGTTTCGGGGATCTTGTGTTCTGGTTTTCATTGAGGTCAGCTGTTTCAAGTCATAACGGCCACACACCCAGACAGTTACAGTCGTAATGACAAATTCGGTGTGATGTTAACGACTAGCCCAATCTATAGGGTCCGGTGAAGGTATTGAGGGATAAGCATTTACAACGGCACCTCGTAGCTGCTTTTTACTTTCCTATTTTCTGAAGAGTGTAGACAGAAGGGGTGTTGGAGAGAGAGGAAGCTGTTGGAGTGGCTTTGGTATGTGTGTTATTAGCCCAGCCTGTTACCACTTACAGTAGCTGTGTGGCATAGTCCATTGTAAGCTGTAGTCTGTAGTAAGTAACCACATTGTAAGGGTGTCATATGCATCAATAGGGTAGCGACTCCTTACTTCACTTTAGGGTACCTGTACTTTGACCCCCACCCTTCCAGGACATGAGCGACCCCTATTTACTTTGTGAGAGAGTAAGCAAAGCTCTCTCCCCCCCCCCCCCCCACCCCTTTATCTCTCTTGACAATGTATATTTAATTGTTGTATGTAGCCTATATATGCTATCTCAAAGAATCAAATCTAAATTTGCTCTCTCTCTCTCTCTCTCTCTCTCTCTGTTTACGCTGTTCCATTATACGGTATCGTATGTGTAATTAGGGCATTTCCCACGATGCATGCAGATTAAGTCATGCAAATGATGCACGTAGAGTAAGTCAACCCACAAGCTCATAATCGGGTTGTCCAATTCAATATCCGAATAAAAAAAAACATCGATAGTATGAAATAGTATGAAAACTTGTAGTTGATTAAAGGCTCCCGATACACGTAACCTATAAATGTGATCGTGGCGCCACCTTAATACTAATGTTGACTAGGCTACAGTGAAGCTATACCATGTTCCAAATAGGTAGTCCAGTAATCGTGAACACTAACCTAAGTAACTATAAAGGGACTAGAGCAAATGGGCTGTAAATTGCCATGCCTATGCCTCAGCTGACCCTTCCCAAATGGTAGAAATATTAGCTTGATTACTTGAGTCGTTTGCGAGTTGTCGAGGTTAATGTTCATGTTTTGGCCTACTTACTTGGAATAAGGTATAGGGTAGCCTACATAAACTATATCACGATAGACACCATTAGATAAATATAATAGCAGGTAAGATAGATAGATAGATAGAAGATAGGCTATAGTAACTGCCTCACCCAATCCTGCCTTAATCCTTATCCCACAGCTCCCGCTGCCCATGAATAGGCCTCTACTGTACGTGTCTCCAATGAACTTAGGCTAACTGCAGTAACATTCTAGCTCAGAAAAGTGCAATCAATGAATGCTTATTAGTATGCACATTATATTTACACAGACTGCGCGCTGAGAAGTCATTAGGGCTATCCATGAATGATTGATTCATAACATTCAATTACTAGTTATATATATATTCCTATGACTTAAATTGCTTCAAACTTCGTGTGTCCAGGCATTTTGGCTCAAACGTCCCTTGATTTTGGCCCTGTCACTCTTTCAACTCTGGGGGAGGCACTCTCTACAGG
Organism: Paralithodes platypus; assembly: GCA_032716605.1. Classification (NCBI taxonomy): domain Eukaryota; kingdom Metazoa; phylum Arthropoda; class Malacostraca; order Decapoda; family Lithodidae; genus Paralithodes; species Paralithodes platypus. Next base: position 33,113,974 of record CM064576.1, read on the forward strand.
CTGTTCTGCCTTTTGCCTCCCTAACTCACATAGAAAAAACATATATACTGTATATATATATATATAATATAAAACCATTTTCTTTTCTTATTTGTGTATTCGTGAGTGTGTTTTTACATGTTTAAGACGTATTTAAACTAAGGGGCGATTACAGTACACATGTTAGCGCAATGATGCACTATATAAACAAATAATCTTGGGCCACTTTATGAATGAATAACACAATGACTTAGCACGTGTGCAACCTCGATATACAAGGCTGTGGTGTCCGAGTGGTTAAGGAGATGGACTCGAAATCCATTGGGCTCTGCCCGCACAGGTTCGAATCCTGTCCACAGCGGGAAGCTTTTTGGATTTTTTTTTCCCTACAGGACGTAAGGAAATGTAATCCTCACGGCGTAAAAGAGGATATAGTGATGCATGCTACGAAAACCCAAACCACTGAATATGCTGCATAGCCCCTCTAATGAAAATCTAATAGGCGCATCAATACACTCCTCTCTTTCTCCGGCAACAGATGGCAGCACCAGTCAAGGTACGCACAAACTAACACACTCCCGCTACATCCGCTTGGCTGGTTGCGAGTAGTTGCTAGGAACCGCTGGGGAATCGTGTACAAACATACACACTTCGGCACATGCTAGAATTTTACCATATAGCTAAAATATATATCATTTGAACATTATTTAATTCTTTTAATTTAAGCATGAATAAACAACATAAATGAAAAAAAAAACATACTGTATATACATAAACAAAAATCCACAAATTGCATTACCATGGTCCACAAGTTGAGCTGAAAAACTTTGAAAACGTATTAATCGAATAACAAATATTTAATACACCCTGTTACAGACCAAGGTATTATAAAAAAAATAATCGATGGACCTCCAAAAACTTCATACGCTGCGGACAGGATTCGAACCTGTGCGGGCAGAGCCCAATGGATTTCAAGTCCATCTCCTTAACCACTCGGACACCGCAGCTCTGCCTACACAATCGAATAAAATGTTTTATATAGTGTATTTACAACTTCATTTGTAATTTATGGTAAATAGCATGGTGGATGCCCCATAATAAGCTACTATTTAATACTTAACTATGCAACCCTTCTTATATTCACAAATAAAGCAACCATTAACAACTGTTTAATATATTGTTATTAAGTATTGGTAGTACCGGTGCCGTATTAAACCTTATGGAATAGGCTACAAATGCAATGTAGCCTATTCCTAACATTTTAAATTACAAATATAGGTCCAGTCAGTTTGGAAACATGTCATATTGGCTTTGCACTGTAAATAACTAAATAAAACTTAAAATATGACAAAACAATGGTCGATATTAAGCTACAAAAGGCAACACTAGCCTAGCCCGATAAGAACACACCCTCACTAAGCATATGGAAAAGTATGCATTGCCATAAGTCGCACTCGCTTAACTCCAGTATGATGACATTTCATTTTGTTTCAGTTTTCCTCAGCTAAGGAGGGACCTATACTAATCGACCACTTGCGAGTTTCGGGCTATAGGTTAAGGAATTTGGATCTGTTTACGTCAATATTTAGCAGAATTATTGACTCTCTGGAGGCCGTCCAACTAAGAATGACAAAAATTATCCACAGTATTAGACATTTATCATGTGAGGAGAGGCTGAAAACCCTTGGCTTGCATTCATTAGAAAGACAATGTAGAGGAAATATGATAAAGGTGTTGAAGTGGATGAAAGGTATCAATCAGGGAAATATTACTAAGGTATTAGAGCTTAATTACTGCGAGATAACCCGTTCAAACGGCTTCAAATTGGATAAGTTCCGCTTTAGAAAAGAGGAAAGCACTGGTTTGGGAACAGTTGTAGATGTGTGGAGTAGATTGCTTAGGGCAGTGATTAGCTCGGGAACGGTAGAAAAATTCAAGAGTAAACTGGATAGTCCAATGAATGATATGGGTTGGGCGTGAGTGGGATCTGCCTCGTGTGGGCGCGGGGCCGGTCGGCCTTATGCAGATTTCCGATTTCTTATGTTAACTACTGGTGTAAATATGGTTGCATTGCATATATAATTACATAAAACCAAGTAGAGCAATCTTTCTTACTGTTGAGACTTTATATAGGTGAGTATCTCGACATCTTAGAATGTCTCAACACTAACCATCACATATCTCAAAATGTTTATCATTCTGGTAAATATAAATACCTAAAGGTGTGTCCACACCCGTCTGCAGACACGTTGGAAACATTGCCGTAACCACCACTGTCGACATGTATGTCAGCAACAATGTATGCAACACTTTTAGTAAACATGTAGGTAACATGTTGGCATCAATAGTTGACTTGCAATTTGCAAAGGCCGTCCACACGCGTCTCTGTAGACCAGAAAGTCATGTAGGTGTGTGAGAATATTTTGGTGGCACCTGCTGCAGTACAGTACGGTAGTACACTTGTCACTAGTAGTAATATGTGGTCGTCAAAGGAGACTGCGCTCTACTGAGTCCACTGCGATCAGAGGTCAGCTATGCACTGATCAGTATATATGTGAAGGTAAAATAACTACCGTACATTTATGTAGGCTAGTACCGTTGAATTCTGGGTATTAAAACCACGCAGGACAATCAAGACCAATTTTTAAAAAAAGTATATACGGTACAAATTCTTCTAATATGAGTCATTATAGTGATAGAAAGCTATTATAGTTGGTGATGTATTATAAACAAAATGACATGCGTATTTTATGATGTAAAAAGATGAAACAGTCATTTGACAATTGTCTACACGTTAGGCCTATACATTTTTGGTCTTAATAGTACCATTTTCTAGAAAGGATTAAGACACAAAGTTTCTTTATATATATATATATATATATATATATATATATATATATATATATATATATATATATATATATATATATATATATATATATAGATATATAGATATATATATATATATATATATATATATACCGGTATATATATATATATATATATATATATATATATATGTTGGTAGCTGTGGTGTGGTGTGTTATTTAAACATAGCCTGACCAAATACACCACCTGACCACAAACTCGTCGTCTCGTCCACACCACAGCTACCAACATGTCAGTTACACAATAGTACCAACATGTCTCAGACACTTTGTTCCTAACATCTTGGTAACTAGTAGCATACCTTGCCAAAACTGTGTTGGGAACACATGTTTGTAACAGGTGTGGACGCACCTTGAAGTTAAAGCTCCAACTTCCATGTAGCCCGAAACTCGCAAGTGGGCAATTAACCACTTGCAAGATTTAGGCTATAAGGACGTTGGAGCTGTATATATTGATATTCAACACATTAACTGTTAAAATGCGGTTGTAATATATTTATAAATAGCCTAGCCTACATAAAACCCAATTCTACATACTTTTTAGCCAAAACCTACATAGGCCTAGGCCTAATTATTGCATTTCTATTTACCACCGTGGACAATTGGTGTGCTGCAGCCGCCTACAGCCCCAGGCTAAATATTTAGCACACTGATTATCCTGCTTGAGTAGCGTGATGTTGATGCAGTGTGCCTGTTACACGATCGGGTTTTAAGTTTTTTAACTTTACCATGCTTCAACACCATGCTCCAAAACCGACCGTGTAAACAAGCTTATAGGCTAGGCTAATATGAGTGTGCGATTAGTTTGCTTGGGAAACAGATTAACTTGCTCATGTAGTAATGTACACGCTACGTGGTGGATTGTGTTCGTTTAGCCTATTTCATAAATTTTATTTTAATAAGCGTTGTTTCCACATAGCGATTTTGACAAGTTAATTTGACTTTATATTGTCTTTGTCCGTTTTAGTTTGTTTAGTTTGCAAGTTTTACATTTTAATTGTATTGTGTTGGCCCGTTAGTGCTTTCCTTGAACATTCCTTTCGCGGCGTTTTTAACAATTTATCAGCGACAATGGGAAAAAACTCGCCGGTATAATTCTAGCGGTGGCTCCAACAAGATTTGAGCATTAGCCTAAACAAATTCCGTTTATGTTTATATCCTTATTAAATGGTTTCTGATATTATAAACGGGAATTTTAGTTTTAAAATTATACTAGGTAAGGTTGTTAGGTTAGCCTAGTCAAATATGACCAAACTTCCAGCCAGTGAGTTGCCGTTTAGTATTCAAAAATGGAATTAGGCCTATCTTGTCTCATAATTACCTCTCCAAATTTAGTTTTCTGCCCACAGCTCGTTCATAGACAACTGCAGAGGTTGAAGTACCTAAACTAAAGGTTTCTAAACACCCTTGATGGTCACAAAGGTTTTTAAGCATCCCAGAAACGGCGTAAATCGCGTTCTTGTGCGCAAGTGACAGGAAACATGTAGTTTTAACACATCCTACGCAGAATCACTAATGAAAATAGGTTATTCTATAGGCTAAGCCTAGGCCTATTGATACATTATTGGGCAAGTGGCTTCTTATTCTTATGGCTATAGGCCTAGGCCTACTCTATTGTTTTCCAGTTGATGGTAAATTGAATCCTTTAGTAGCGGATTTATCAATACTTATGGAAATATATGAAACTGCTAAGCTGTGTGTCGGATTAACGGTAATATATGAAACTACTATGGCTGTGTGCTGTATTAATGCCAAGTTTTCATAAGTAACATCATATTTCACTACAAACTCTACCTTATAGCCGAGTAACAAAAATAGAAACATGCCAATTTATCCTCAGCTGGACAAAAATAGACTAGGCCTAGGCCTATAGTTAGGCTAACATTCATGGGGTTTACACTTACTTTGAACAAGACCATACGGTAATTTACTGTTACCTATTAAATGTAGCCCTCTTTACTTATGAAGGTATCACCGTATGTAAGCAATCCATCCCAAGCAGAAAAGTAAAGCCGAAGAAATCACAATGAAAGGCGGCGGACACATTAGGCCTCATCGTAAGTGTACCAGCATATATTTGCCTTACGATGCTTATAACTTCCTCTTACCTAATTAACCGAGTCCTCCACAGTCCAGAAGGTAGTCCCGTGCGTAAAAGTATGTCCCAAGCGGCATTGTTCGGCCAAAATCATCAGTAATTAATCGACACATCGCTGCACATCACAGATCAACCTGCACTGATCGCCGCGCATGCTTGGACCGCGTTACGCATCAACCCAACCAAGGAGTCCTCCGCCACGTAAGTAAGTGCCATGATATTTGTATTATTTAACATTATGCGTCCTTTGATGCGGGTTATATTACTTTCTATGTTAATGTACATTACATTATCCATGTTTTGTTAGATTTACAAGTTCGACAATGACCGTTATCTCAAGGTTAAATATACAGCTTCCGTGAATATGTTCGTAGATTAGGAACTTTCTAGAACAGGATCCCAGCATCCTTTACCATGCTTATAATAATAGCTAACCCTATCAGTATTCGATGATGCGTTTCATCATTATATGCTAGCTATTATTTGAGGAATCTATGCAGTTTAGGAAGTATCTCTAGGAATCAATGGGGTAAAAATGATAGGAATTCACTCTCGAGCATCCACAACTTCCTAGCAGACAATCATCTAACCATAGCCAGAATGAAATTATGGCGGCGCCCTTGAATAACGAACAGGTTAATATCTTGCCCTTGCTTTTCCGCCCGTGTTGCCGCCCACCAGCTGTATTTTATTATTACTTGTAAGGTACAGTCCAGATCATAAATAGCTGCGCACCCGTTTGCATCAGTATCGAATGCAAACTAAACTATGCAATGCATTATTGTAGGCTAGAAGCTTCAGAACTTGGCTTTAATTGTTCAGAGATGCGAATTAATGTAACCTTATATATGCTTAGAACTACATTATCAATCAATCACTCACTGCGCAAAGCATAACAGTTTAACCCTTTCTGTACTGGTGACGTCCTTCATTTTATTCTAGCTATATATGGAGGATTTTGTGCATTTTATGAAGGATCTGTGGTAGTGTAAAGGGGTAAAGTGAGATATTTCGAAGCCTTTCAATTGCTGGAGGCCCTTTTGAAATTGAATAAATCGTCTAATAGTAGCCAGATTAAAACTAAACAGACATTGCCGGTACAGGAGGGGTTAAAATAATGGAATATAAAGTTGGTGGGCGGGAAACCAAAGACAAGAGAGAAACTACTGATTTCTTCAATATACGTTTAGCTCTAAATTAATTAGATTCTACTTCCTTACATCAGTATGGAGCGAGTACGTTATCGTGGAGAAATGTAGGCTACTGTACACTCCAGGACACAAATACTGGCTCTTTTGAACTCGGACTTGTTTATACGAATCAACGAAGTACAGTAACAGGTAAGGAATTATTTAGTTACGATATTATGTTTCTGCATATTTCGTTCATGCAGGTTTAGGGTAGCACTTAAGTGTAGTTTTAGCATTTAGAGTACGGGAGTATTGGCTTGTGAATCCTTCTGCCGCCCAAGATTATACAGTAGCCTACATATACCTTGTGCCGCCATGCTCCTCAAATTCAGTGCGGGATAGATCCAACAATTTTAGAGCAACATTAATGTTTTTGAGAGTAGGCTACAGCCGCTGAAAGTAATATGCTTACATCGTTACTTAAACGGTATCAAGTACATATTTGCAATATATATGTACTGTATGTGTATATACACACACACACACAGCTACAAACTAAAAGTGCTAAATAGTAAATCTGATCTGAAAAGTAAAAGATTTCCTACCAACTCGATTAGTGGGTGGAACAAATTGCCAGCCGAAGTAGTGTCTGCACCATCAGTGCATAGTTTCAAAGCACGGTATGACAAACATATCTTAGGAGGCGGGAATTAACGAGCATGCTCACTCCCGCAAATACAACTAGTGTAAGTACACATATATATATATATATATATATATATATATATATATATATATATATATATATATATACTGTATAGTGTATATGTATATACTCGATCACCACAATTACTGGATAGCTAAATATAACATACACAATCAACGGAAACCTAAATTATAGGAACGATAAAATGTAAAAGTCCAAACGCGGAAAACCCATCCCTAATCACAGCTCCCATACGGCCTACTTTACCAAGGTTGTTAAAAATACTAGTTCCGTGTCAGGTGTGGAGGCTCCCTGATTGGCTGTCAGGTGTGGCTTCTCAATTACCTGGAGTCCCTGTGATCATTGACCATACAACCGAACCTTTCTTTAGAGTGCTTTAGCCAATACTACGTTACGTATTGGATACTTTTGTTATATAAATAAATAAATATATATACAGTGTATATATATATATATATATATATATATATATATATATATATATATATATATATATATATATATATATATATATAATTATGTATATATATACTGTATATATATATATATATAATTATGTATATATACTGTATATATACTGTATATATATATATTATATATATATATATATATATATATATATATATATATATATATATATATATATATATATATATATATATATACAGGTATATATATATATATATATATATATATATATATATATATATATATATATATATATATATATATATATATATATATATAATTATGTATATATATACTGTATATATATATATATATATATATATATATATATATATATATATATATATATATATATATAATATAGGCCTATATATATATATATATATATACATCAGGCTAAGAATTTAAAAGGAGTTTCAGTTTAATATTAAACAACTTCGAATACAATTATATGTGACAACATTAATGATTGCGACTTTACAGTTGGCCACATAAGTTCTGTTCCTCTCTGTGATCTTATACATAGAAAAACAATGCGCATGACTGAATTTAGGGTGTAGTCTTACGTACCGGTAGTGGTTAACTTCTCTGACGAGTCGATTGATAGTAAATATATACCACACTCGCAATAATTCAGTCATGCTAATTTTACTTTCATGTATAAGGTCACACCGAGGAACAGGACTGTTGTGGGCAACTGTAAATAGCTGCTCCTCTAAGAATAATTGACCTTATTCTCCCAATAGATGACGTCAATGTTTTGTGGCTGATGAATGGAATCCTTATTAGTGGAGGTTAGCCGGATTTAAGGCCAGATTATTTATTTATTTATTTATTTATTTATTTATTTTAGTTTCATCCATAGACCTCCATCAAGCTTTAGAAGAAACCAGGAAAATATTCGACACATAAATGGCACGTAAGGCTTGAAAATCGCTAAACTAATGGGTCGACTGTCTTAAAATCTCATAACTAATGGGGCTGAAAATGAGAAGGGGGCCCAGAAACCCCCCCCCCCCCCCCCCCCGCCCTTATTTGGATTAGACCTTTATAGTCAGTTCAGAGGGGGAATTAATATTACGTGGATTTGTTTTTCTATTTGTATGAAAGAGACAAAAGGTATGCTGCCTGTACCGAGTGTCTCCACCAAGGCCAAATGTGCGCGCGTAATTGGTTTGTTTACTAATTTGCGATATTACTCTTATGAAATGCGTTTAGTTTCTTATATAATTTGAAATATTGTCGAATAGTGCCATTGAACTACACACCAATGACATAATTATCGTATATAGGCAATTAAGATGTATTATTTTCCTTACTCATTTATCATATTTTCTTAGTTCGATTATATCAGAAATATCATAAATAGGAATGTAATGTAAACAACATTTGGTATTGATAAATACGCTCAATGTAATGAAAACAATAATTGTATTTAAATAGCAGGCTTGCTATCGCTCGCCAGGAAAAAATCGACACCGAAATGGCACGAAAGGTCTTAAAATTAACAACGAAATGGGGCGAAAGGTGTTAAAATCGCCAAACTAATGGGCCGAACGTCTTATAATCTCAAAACTAGTGGGGCTAAACATTAGGGAGAAAGGGGTCCAGAAAAACGGTCTGCCTCCCCTTAATAGGATGATATATTTAGATAAGACGAAATGAGATATGCAAATCACTTCCAGACGAGAAAGTTTGTTAGTGAATCAATGTCGAGGTCGCTAGTGTAACCCCTTCTGTACCGGCGACGTCTTTTTTTATTTTATATCAGCTACATTTAGACGATTTTATAAAGCCTCAGAAGGATATACATAAGAAAGCTATACGTAGCTAAAAGATTTAATCGAGATAGTCTGTAGCGTTTTAATGGGTAGAGGTCCTTCCTAAGCTGAACAAAATCGTCTAATAGTTGCCAGAATATAATGCAAAGTACGTCGCCGGTACTGAAGGGGTTACACTAGCGACCTCGACATTGATTCACTAACAAACTTTCTCGTCTGGAAGTGATTTGCATATCTCATTTCGTCTTATCTAAATATATCATCCTATTAAGGGGAGGCAGACCGTTTTTCTGGACCCCTTTCTCCCTAATGTTTAGCCCCACTAGTTTTGAGATTATAAGACGTTCGGCCCATTAGTTTGGCGATTTTAACACCTTTCGCCCCATTTCGTTGTTAATTTTAAGACCTTTCGTGCCATTTCGGTGTCGATTTTTTCCTGGCGAGCGATAGCAAGCCTGCAATTTTAAGAGGAACCGACCTTTGGCCGGCACATTTACTACCGAAAAAATTACAAATTTTTCTTGAAGGGGGGGTCTAGGGTGTGTTTTTCTAAGCTTGATGGAGGTCTAGGGAGGAAACTAAACAAAATATACGAATACATGAATTAAAAGACCAAACAAACGGTCAGTCTCCCCTTAACATAAACGAAAACTATTGCACACTCATTTGGTATCTCTAGCTGATGCCTGTGGTCGAAGTGAAAGTCATAATTGGGATTAACTCTTTCACGCATTTATGACGCAGAGGTTGCCAGATTAGCAATAAGAAATCGAGTTCTCTCACTCTTATAATTACCTCTCCAAAATTAGTTTTCTGCCCACAGCTAACTCAAAGACAACTGCAGAGGTTGAAGTAACTAAACTAAAGGTTTCTAAATACCCCTGATGGCAACAAAGGCTTTAAAGTATCCTCGATAGGCTCAAAATCGCGTCATATGTCGGAGAGGGCTAAGGGGGGATGGTTCAATTTTTGGTCGATTTGTTTTTGTTTTATTTATATATTATTTTTCTAGTTTCCTCCCTAGACCTCCATCAATTTTAAACAAACAATACCAGGATCCCCTTTCAAGATACATTTGTACATTTTTCGGTAGAAAAATGTAATGGCCGAAGGCCGGTACCTCCTAAATTACAGGCTAGTTTTCGCTTGCCAGGAAAACATCGACACCTAAATGACACAAAAAGTATCTATGTTGACAGAGAAATGGGCCAAAGGTCTTAAAATCGTCAAACTAATGGGGCTAATCATGAGGGAGAAGGATGTCCAGAAAAATCGACCATCTCACCCTTAATGAATATTTGTCCAGGAGTTTCACAAGATGATAATACGCTTACTTGCACTTTATTTTTATTTTATTTCATTTTTTTTGTTTTTTCCAAGGTAAAGTTTTATTAGGAGTGAAACATTATAATAGTGACTGGTGGAATCAAGTTTTTTTTTACGGCTATAGTCTGTTCATTCTAGGTTGGGCAGAAATCGTAACCCCTAACCTCTCATAACTCAAAAAGGACTAGAGTAATCGAGCTAATTGTTCTACCAAATGGGAAGACTTGGCTAGGGAAGGGGTGTGGAAAGTGACAGCCCATTTGCTCCAGCCCTTTTTGAGTTACAGAGGTTAGCGGTTACGATTTCTGCCCAACCTAGAATTAACGGACTATAGAGATAAGGTAGCTTCGTCATTATTTGCTTAATGAAAATGGTGTGTAATTATAGGTTATACCATTCTGTGTGTGTTAGAGGAATATGTGGATACCTGTATAATAGCCCAATATTACACACACACACACACACACACACACACACACACACACACACACACTTTAATTATTATGGTGTCTTTATCTGAATCACAATATTGCTATTTATCTACCTAATGCTATTAACTCTCTCCGACATATGACGCGATTTTGAGCCTAGTGGGGATACTTTAAAGCCTTTGTTACCATCAGGGGTATTTAGAAACCTTTAGTTTAGTTACTTCAACCTCTGCAGTTGTCTTTGAGTTAGCTGTGGGCAGAAAACTAATTTTGGAGAGGTAATTATAAGAGTGAGAGAACTCTATTTCTTGCTAATATGGCAACCTCTGCGTCATAAATGCGTGAAAGGGTTAACCTATCACGAGTCCGAGCCATCATGCCCCATATCCAATGCTACTAAATTGTCCTGTAATATGTTGGAGATCATTGAGAATCTTTGTTGAAACTGGATTGTCTAAATCAGTAAGGCATGCATCTGACAGTGACTTACATAGGTACTCAAGTTGCAAGAGGTGATAGATAAGTAGGTAGTGGTGATAGATAAGTTGCAAGTGGTGATAGATAAGTTGCAAGTGGTGATATATAAGTTGCAAGTGGTGATAGATAAGTAGGTAGTGGTGATAGATAAGTTGCAAGTGGTGATAGATAAGTTGCAAGTGGTGATAGATAAGTTGCAAGTGGTGATAGATAAGTTGCAAGTGGTGATAGATAAGTTGCAAGTGGTCATAGATAAGTTGCAAGTGGTGATAGATAAGTTGCAAGTGGTGATAGCTAAGTAGGTAGTGGTGGGATTAAGGGCAGGTATTTAGTTTGTTCCCTACTTTTTCATCAAGCTTAAAATTACATCTCCTAGACCCCCTTTCAAGATAAATTTTTATAATTTTTCGGTAGAAAAATGTCCAGGCCGGAGGCCGGTTGCTCTTAAATTACAGGCTCGCTATCGCTCGCCAGGAAAAAATCGACACCTTAACGGCACGAAAGGTCTTAAAATTGACAGAAATGGGGCAAAATGTCTTAAAATATCCAAACTACTAGGGCGAAGGTCTTATAATATCAAAAGCAATGGAGCTAAACATGAGGGAGAAAGGGGTCCAGAAAAAAATCCCTCAAGTGGAAATCTCCCTTTTAAGTGTTCTCGTAAAAGGATAAGTGGTTAGTTTTTAAATTTGCATAAATGTTTGTATTTTTTTCTTCTTCAAGCGGTGGTAAGTAATTGTGGATAAAAAACACCATCTGAGGAGGAGCACTTTATTGACGTTTCGCAGATAGTTTCTTCAGGTCAATATCTGCGAAACGTTGTCAATAAAGTGCTCCTCCTCAGTTGGTGTTTTTTATCCATTCTGTCTACTTTTAAAGTACTGCTCAACACGTAAGTTTGTATAATATGTGTGTGTGTGTGTGTGTGTGTGTGTGTGTGTGTGTGTGTGTGTGTGTGTGTGTGTGTGTGTGCGTGCGTGCGTGCGTGCGTGTGTGTGTGTGTGTGTGT
>CM064576.1:33131287-33171125 GCA_032716605.1 Paralithodes platypus
TCACACGGTAAACAAATAATTACTAAAAACACACACACACACACACACACACACACACATATATATATATACATACCGGTATATATATATATATATTTAGGTGTGTATTTTTTTTTCTGGCGAGTGATAGCGAGCCTGTAATTGAGAATGAACCACTCATTGGCCGGGGCTTATTTTTCTACCAAAAGATGCACAAATGATCTCGATGGGAGGGATCTTGGGGGAATGTTTTTAAAGCTTGAGGGAAGTCTAAGGAGTAAACTAATATTACAAAAAATCATCTAAAATATATATATAATAACAAATAAACCGCTTCCCTAACGAATAGATGTTTAAGTTGAATCATTAAAAACAATAACACTTAAAATAGGTCTCAAAGAAGAGAAGGCCAAAAAAATACGTATAAATTAACTGCCCTGTAAGAAGTATGTATGCCAGCCGTGGCGAAAACTGTCTTGGGTTAATAAAGTATGCAAAGTATGTAAAGTGTCTTGGGTAAAGTATATAAATAAAGTATGTAAAGTTTGTAAAGTAAAGTGTCTTGGGTAAAGTATGTAAATAAAGTATGTTAAGTTTGTAAAGTAAAGTGTCTTGGGTAAAGTATGTAGTTTGTAAAGTAAAGTGTTTTGGGTAAGTATGTACATTATGTAAAGTAATGTGTCTTAGGAAAATTATATAAAGTATGTAAAGTATGTAAAGTAAAGTGTCTTGGGTAAAATATGTAAAGTATGTAAAATTAAGTGCCCTGTAAAAAGTATGTATGCCAGCCGTGACGAAAACTGTCTTGGGTAATTTATGAAGACCCTTGCCGCCACATTCCTAGCTGGGGAGACAGGCTCACAACTTAAACAAATTTTTTTTTTTTTTTTTTTTTTAAGAGACAATGAATGGAGGAAGGAAAAACACAGATAAAACAAAAAGGTCCATGTGCCTAAAGGCATCCTCCATTCATAAAATGTTTGTAACAACTGGATTTAAACATTTGTTGATTGTAAGTTTGTGGAAAGCAATTCGAGGGAAGTGAATTCCAAAGAGTAGTAGCTCTGGGGATAAATGAATTCTGATAAGCAGAAGTTCTGCATTGTGGAGGAGAAAGTGTAAATTCATGGGCGCTCTCAGCTGCCCTAGTTCTACGGGGAAAGATGTGGAGAGGCGGCACAATTGAAGCAAAGTTCCTCGGAACAATTGCTGTGAAAATATCTGTAGAATAATGCAAGGGATGCAACGTTTCTTCGTATGGCTAATGTAGGAAGGTCCTGTGTGATTGCAGGGTTATTGATTAATCTAATAGCTTTATTTGAATTTTGTCCAACTGCCTCAATGCAACCACTCCACTTCCACCCCACAGAGGTGAACAGTAATCCATCTGAGAGCGCACATGACTTTTATATATTACGGCCAACTGCTCGTCAGTGAAGAATTCTCGAACTCTGTACAGGAGTCCCAGTTTTTTAGAGGCATTCTTAGCAATGCTTCTAACATAATGTGTCCAGCTCAAGTTAGTAGTTAATGTTACACCGAGAATGTCAATACTAGGGGAAGTGGGAATATTTACATCATTAAAAAATATATGGGAGTCAGTGAGATTCTGTCGGTTAGAAAATTGAATGTACTTGGTTTTCTGTGCATTAAAGGAAACTAGATTCTCTTGTCCCCATTCATTAATTCTAGAAAGGTCCTGGTTCAGAGAAATTGCAGTGTTTATTTTTGAATTTATAAGATCGGGTTGGGTGAAAGAATTGGTAAATGTGAAGGAACTGTGGAGTGTTGAGTCATCTGCGTAGGAATGTATTGGATTATGAGTGGTAGATATGAGATCATTGATATGAATGAGGAACAGAGTTGGGGCCAAAAACTGATCCCTGGGGAACACCAGCATTTATTGAGTGAAATTGAGAATAAAGGCCATCTACCATTACACGTATTTTTCTGTTATGAAGATAAGAAGAAATTAGTGGAACTAATGATGCAAGGCCGTAGTGTGACATCTTCGACAATAAGGATTGATATTAAATATTAAATATTAAAATTCAGCATTTTTTTTTATTGGAACTTAATTTAATTATTTGTCAAGTTTAAGTCTTTAACTAAAATTTAGTAGCATTTGTTGTATTCTTTAAATGTAGAAGTAATTGAATATATTGACATTGAATTATCTATATTTGTATTAATTTCACCACAACATCAAACACCTCCATTGAAATTAATGAAAGCATATTATGTGATCCACCGGGATTCGAACCTGGGTTATCACACATAGATTAGTAAACACTCTAACACACCACCAGGACGGATGGAGGTTTATGCACGCCAAATTGACTTGTGAGCTGGGAAGTGTGATAATGATGCGAAAATAATAAATATAATTAATATGCTAGATACAAGTATGGGCTACATATTTAAACATTTATTAATTTGAATATATTAAGTGTGGCAAGTTATAAATTGCAAGAACCGGAGACGGACTAACCTTTTCAATATTATGATGCTTTTGGCTATCGCGTATATACAATTTAGGAAGGATCTGTGGGAATGAAATATGTAAAGACTATCTCAATTAAACCTCTGACTTTCATATACCCTTCCTAATGTGAATAAAAACGTCTAAAATTGATATCCAGTATTCGCTAAATGGGTATTCAATCGTAGTCATGTACGCAATCCTTTACTGTCTTGATGGTGTAGTGGCAAGTTTGTTCAAGATCTGTCTGTGGTAACCCAGGTTCGAATCCCGGGAGGATCACACGCTTTCATTAATTTAATTGGGAGGTGTTTGGTGTTGGGAGTGAAATGAATGTATTAGATTATTGGCCAGAAAACATGAAATAATCACGTCATCGTATCTAGGAAGGCTTAAAAGGTATTTTGTACTTACCTTTTTACAATTAGTAGGAGAGAAACTTGACTTGACTCAATAACTTTCATTTACCGCTCACAATATGGATGCGGTCAAACAAATATGAATGTGGTACAAGTTCAATTTGCATAATGGGTCAATTTTATTCATCATAAGAATAAGATAGAACTTTCATTAAGCTTACAAAATAACCTCATTCACAGGTGTGCGCGTGTGTGTGTGAGAGAGAGAGAGAGAGAGAGAGAGAGAGAGAGAGAGAGAGAGAGAGAGAGAGAGAGAGAGAGCGAGAGAGAGCGAGAGCGAGAGAGTTGTCACTCTTAACATACCGAACTTCAACCAGATATTTAGTGCTGTACATAAAAGCGTGTGTCTGGGCATTAAGATATATTCCCTATGTACTGTGCTATGTACTGGGTATGTACTGTGCTATGTACTGGGTATGTACTGTGCTATGTACTGTGCTATGTACTGTGATATGTACTGTGCTATGTACTGTGTTATGTACTGTGCTATGTACTGTGTTATGTACTGTGTTATGTACTGTGCTATGTACTGTGTATGTACTGTGCTATGTACTGTGTATGTACTGTGTTATGTACTGTGCTATGTACTGTGCTATGTACTGTGCTATGTACTGTGCTATGTACTGTGTTATGTACTGTGTTATGTACTGTGCTATGTACTGTGCTATGTACTGTGATATGTACTGTGTTCCCTATGTACAGTGATATGTACTGTGTATGTACTGTGTTCCCTATGTACTGTGCTATGTACTGTGTATGTACTGTGTATGTACTGTGTTCCCTATGTACTGTGTTCCCTATGTACTGTGCTATGTACTGTGCTATGTACTGTGTTCCCTATGTACTGTGCTATGTAATGTGCTATGTACTGTGTTCCCTATGTACTGTGTATGTACTGTGTTATGTACTGTGTTCCCTATGTACTGTGCTATGTACTGTTATGTACTGTGTATGTACTGTGTTCCCTATGTACTGTGCTATGTACTGTGTATGTACTGTGTTCCCTATGTACTGTGCTATGTACTGTGTATGTACTGTGTTACCTATGTACTGTGTATGTACTGTGCTATGTACTGTGTTCCCTATGTGCTGTGCTATGTACTGTGTTCCCTATGTACTGTGCTATGTACTGTGCTATGTACTGTGCTATGTACTGTGTATGTACTGTGCTATGTAATGTGCTATGTACTGTGTATGTACTGTGTTCCCTATGTACTGTGCTATGTACTGTGTATGTACTGTGTTATGTACTGTGTTCCCTATGTACTGTGCTATGTACTGTTATGTACTGTGTATGTACTGTGTATGTACTGTGTTCCCTATGTACTGTGCTATGTACTGTGCTATGTACTGTGTATGTACTGTGTTCCCTATGTACTGTGCTATGTACTGTGTATGTACTGTGTTCCCTATGTACTGTGTATGCACTGTGTATGTACTGTGTATGTATTGTGTATGTACTGTGTTCCCTATGTACTGTGCTATGTACTGTGCTATGTACTGTGTATGTACTGTGTATGCACTATGTATGTACTGTGTTCCCTATGTACTGTGTATGTACTGTGTATGTACTGTGTATGTACTGTGTATGTACTGTGTATGTACTGTGTTCCCTATGTACTGTGTATGTACTGTGTATGTACTGTGTTCACTATTTACTGTGTATGTACTGTGCTATGTACTGTGTATGTACTGTGTTCCCTATGTACTGTGTTATGTACTGTGTTATGTACTGTGTTATGTACTGTGTTATGTACTGTGTTATGTACTGTGTTATGTACAGTGTTATGTACTGTGCTATGTACTGTGTATGTACTGTGTTCCCTATGTACTGTGTTATGTACTGTGTTATGTACTGTGTTATGTACTGTGTTATGTACTGTGTTATGTACAGTGTTATGTACTGTGTTATGTACTGTGTTATGTACTGTGTTATGTACTGTGTTATGTACTGTGTTATGTACTGTGTTATGTACTGTGTATGTACTGTGTATGTACTGTGTTATGTACTGTGTTATGCACCGTTTATGTACTGTGTTATGTACTGTGTATGTACTGTGTATGTACTGTGTATGTACTGTGTATGTACTGTGTTATGCACTGTGTATGTACTGTGTTATGTACTGTGTATGTACTGTGTATGTACTGTGTTATGTACTGTGTATGTACTGTGTTATGCACCGTGTATGTACTGTGTTATGTACTGTGTATGTACTGTGTATGTACTGTGTATGTACTGTGTATGTACTGTGTTATGCACTGTGTATGTACTGTGTTATGTACTGTGTATGTACTGTGTTATGTACTGTGTTATGCACCGTGTATGTACTGTGTTATGTACTGTGTATGTACTGTGTATGTACTGTGTATGTACTGTGTATGTACTGTGTTATGCACTGTGTATGTACTGTGTTATGTACTGTGTATGTACTGTGTTATGTACTGTGTATGTACTGTGTTATGCACTGTGTATGTACTGTGTTATGTACTGTGTATGTACTGTGTTATGTACTGTGTATGTACTGTGTTATGTACTGTGTATGTACTGTGTATGTACTGTGTTATGTACTGTGTTATGCACCGTGTATGTACTGTGTTATGTACTGTGTATGTACTGTGTATGTACTGTGTATGTACTGTGTTATGCACTGTGTTATGTACTGTGTATGTACTGTGTATGTACTGTGTTATGTACTGTGTATGTACTGTGTTATGTACTGTGTATGTACTGTGTTATGCACCGTGTATGTACTGTGTTATGTACTGTGTATGTACTGTGTATGTACTGTGTATGTACTGTGTTATGCACTGTGTATGTACTGTGTTATGTACTGTGTATGTACTGTGTATTTACTGTGTTATGTACTGTGTATGTACTGTGTTATGTACTGTGTATGTACTGTGTTATGTACTGTGTATGTACTGTGTATGTACTGTGTTATGTACTGTGTATGTACTGTGTTATGCAC
This sequence comes from Paralithodes platypus, assembly GCA_032716605.1. NCBI lineage: Eukaryota > Metazoa > Arthropoda > Malacostraca > Decapoda > Lithodidae > Paralithodes > Paralithodes platypus. The sequence continues at coordinate 33,137,137 of CM064576.1, forward strand.
CGTGTATGTACTGTGTTATGTACTGTGTATGTACTGTGTATGTACTGTGTATGTACTGTGTATGTACTGTGTTATGCACTGTGTATGTACTGTGTTATGTACTGTGTATGTACTGTGTTATGTACTGTGTATGTACTGTGTTATGTACTGTGTATGTACTGTGTTATGTACTGTGTATGTACTGTGTTATGTGCTGTGTATGTACTGTGTTATGCACTGTGTATGTACTGTGTTATGTACTGTGTATGTACTGTGTTATGTACTGTGTATGTACTGTGTTATGTACTGTGTATGTACTGTGTTATGTACTGTGTATGTACTGTGTATGTACTGTGTTATGTACTGTGTATGTACTGTGTATGTACTGTGTTATGTACTGTGTTATGTACTGTGTTATGTACTGTGTTATGCTGTGTTATGTTATACTGTGTTATGTTATACTGTGTTATGTTATACTGTGTTATGTTATACTGTGTTATGTTATACTGTGTTATGTATTGTGTTATGTTATACTGTGTTATGTACTGTGTATGTACTGTGTATGTACTGTGTATGTACTGTGTTATGTACTGTGTATGTACTGTGTATGTACTGTGTTATGTACTGTGTTATGTACTGTGTATGTACTGTGTTATGTACTGTGTATGTACTGTGTTATGTACTGTGTTATGTACTGTGTATGTACTGTGTTATGTACTGTGTTATGTACTGTGTTATGTACTGTGTTATGTACTGTGTTATGTACTGTGTTATGTACTGTGTTATGTACTGTGTATGTACTGTGTTATGTACTGTGTTATGTACTGTGTTATGTACTGTGTTATGTACTGTGTTATGTACTGTGTTATGTACTGTGTTTTGTACTGTGTATGTACTGTGTTATGTACTGTGTTATGTACTGTGTTATGTACTGTGTTATGTACTGTGTTATGTACTGTGTATGTACAGTGTGATGTACTGTGTTATGTACTGTGTTATGTACTGTGTATGTACAGTGTGATGTACTGTGTTATGTACTGTGTATGTACTGTGTTATGTACTGTGTTATGTACTGTGTTATGTACTGTGTTATGTACTGTGTTATGTACTGTGTATGTACTGTGTTATGTACTGTGTTATGTACTGTGTTATGTACTGTGTTATGTACTGTGTTATGTACTGTGTATGTACTGTGTTATGTACTGTGTTATGTACTGTGTTATGTACTGTGCTCCCCTGATGTAATCCCCTTTAAGCTGTTTACCCTTCCCATTTTTTAGGTCCGCTCACCTCGCCTCACATTTCCGTATTAACAGGGGGATCTCTCTCTCTCTCTCTCTCTCTCTCTCTCTCTCTCTCTCTCTCTCTCTCTCTCTCTCTCTCTGTGTGTGTGTTGTGTGTGTGTATGAGTGTGTGTGTGTTTTCAAGTCACAATGGCAACATGGTGAATAATATGTTATGACACATTGGATATAAGAGAGAGAGAGAGAGAGAGAGAGAGAGAGAGAGAGAGAGAGAGAGAGAGAGAGAGAGAGAGAGAGAGAGAGCGAGAGAGAGCGAGAGAGAGAGGGGGTCAAGAAAAGATCAACTGTAATATTTTTAATTTGCCATTTTTCACACTGTATAACAAATATATATTTTTTCCATTTACAAATGGAAAGTAAATTATGTGAACAAACTATTACTCTTAACCCACTTTACTTATTAAGCTCATATATGTGTATGTGTGCACTCCTATTGTATGTGTATGTGTGCACTCCTATTATATGTGTATGTGTGCACTCCTATTGTATGTGTATGTGTGCACTCCTATTGTATGTGTGTGTGTGCACTCCTATTGTATGTGTATGTGTGCACTCCTATTGTATGTGTATGTGTGCACTACTAGTATATGTGTAATGTGTGCCACTCCGATTGTATGTGTATGTGTGCACTCCTATATTGTTTTTATGTGTATGTGTGCACTCCTATTGTATGTGTGTGTGGGCCACTCCTATTGTATGTGTTAATGTGTGTGCACTCCTATTGGTATGTGTAATGGTGTGCACGTCCTATTATATGTGCTGGTGTGCACGTCCTAAATGTATGTGTGTATGTGTGTGTGTGCACTCCTATTGTATGTGTATGTGTGCACTCCTATTGTATGTGTGTGTGTGCACTCCTATTGTATGTGTATGTGTGCACTCCTAGTTGTATGTGTGTGTGTGCACTCCTATTGTATGTGTATGTGTGCACTCCTATTGTATGTGTATGTGTGCACTCCTATTGTATGTGTATGTGTGCACTCCTATTGTATGTGTATATGTGCACTCCTATTGTATGTGTGTGTGTGCACTCCTATTGTATGTGTATGTGTGCACTCCTATTGTATGTGTATGTGTGCACTCCTATTATATGTGTATGTGTGCACTCCTATTGTATGTGTATGTGTGCACTCCTATTGTATGTGTGTGTGTGCACTCCTATTTGTATGTGTATGTGTGCACTCCTATTGTATGTGTATGTGTGCACTCCTATTGTATGTGTGTGTGTGCACTCCTATTGTATGTGTATGTGTGCACTCCTATTGTATGTGTATGTGTGCACTCCTATTGTATGTGTATGTGTGCACTCCTATTGTATGTGTGTGTGTGCACTCCTATTTGTATGTGTATGTGTGCACTCCTATTTGTATGTGTGTGTGTGCACTCCTATTTGTATGTGTGTGTGTGCACTTCTATTTGTATGTGTATGTGTGCACTCCTATTGTATGTGTGCACTCCTATTGTATGTGTATGTGTGCACTCCTATTTTTATGTGTGTGTGTGTGTGTGTGTGTGTGTGTGTATGTGTGTGTGTGTGTGTGTGTGTGTGTGTGTGTGTGTGTGTGTGTGTGTGTGTGTGTGTGTGTGCTTGTACTCCACCTAATTCAGCCTAATGCAATTGCGCAATCAACATCACGCTTGTTTCATTAATAGTGATCCCTGCATTGAGCACTCCCCTTCCTATAACACAATTACATTTCCATTATAACGTTTCTACCTTTTTTTCGCTCCACTAATCTTCCTTTTCGCCCCAGTAGCTCCAACAACTGAACATGCTCTCTTTCTCTCTCTCGCGTGGGCTCGCTCTCTCACGCGCGCTCTCTCTCTCTCTCTCTCTCTCTTTGCTTGGTCAACTTTATCTTCAATCCATTACTCTTTCATCGTCTTCTTTGCTTCATTTGTTCTTGTAATTCCAGTATATCGTCTCTCACTCTCACTCATACTCTCTCTCTCTCTCTCTCTCTTCGCTTGGTCATAGCTGTTTGTTTTATCTTAAACCCCTAACTCTTTCATTGTTTTCTTTGCTTCATTTTTTCTTGCATTTCCCGTATTTCCTCTCTCTCTCTCTCGCTGTCTCTCTCTCTGGCGTTTCTCTTCTCCCTTCAACGATCGACGAGAAGAAAAAGATAATATACAAATCCAGCCACAACAATTGCCCCGGAGATTGATTTTTTACCATTGGAATTTGCATGCGCCATTAACCTTTTTCTCCTCCTCAAATTGAATGTAGAAAATTGGCAATCAGTTAAGGCGCATTCACACGAGCGATATTTGGGGTATATTATATATTTAATTTATTTAATTATTATTATATTATTGTTTTATTTAGTACTTCACGTGCGTTTGAAGTGCGTCATTGGTTCCTGATATTAAACATATACCAGTAAAACGCTCCCACTCCCTCTCCCCCTTCTTTTTTCTTCTTCTTCTCTCTCTCTCTCTCTCTCTGTCTCTCCCATTCTCTCTCTCTCTCTCTCCTAGAATTAAATCCTGACCACCTCGTTTGGATAGTAAGGTCTGTGTGGCCAGTTTATCTATGTAAATCTATATAAATCTCTATATAAATATCTCTCTCTCTCTCTCTCTCTCTCTCTCTCTCTCTCTCTCTCTCTCTCTCAGTACATCTCCTTCTTACCATCCTTTCTCCTCCCCTAGACAATATATGGGCCTGTCACCTCCCTTCTTTCCCTAAGCACCCTCTACTTCTCCCCACCTCCAAATATTATGTTTTCTCTCTCCCGTGTAAATCACCTCTGCTCGTAACCCCTTCTGTACCAGCGACGTCTTCTTATACTTGTCCAGGTATATTTAGAAGATTGTGTACAGTTAAAGAAGGACCTGTGGCACTACAATGGGTTAAGTGAGATTATTCCAAGCCTGTTAATTGCCGGGTGGGGGAGGGGGGGGGGGGGTTGTACTTAATATAATCGTTTAATAACAGCCAGAATATAGTTAAAAGGACGGCACCGGTACAGAAAAGGTTAACCTCTGTGCTTGTTTGCCAAAGGTTGTGACTAAGTGAACACGCCCATTCTACCACATCCTTGCCAACCCAATCCTGTTCTCCCTATGTTTACCTATCTAACACTCCCTTTCCCCTCCTCCTCCTCCCCTTCCAACCCCACTATACCTCTCTCCCTTTCCCACTCCCCCTCGTAGTAGCCTACCTCCATAACTCCCCCCCCCACTCCCCCTCGTAGTAGCCTACCTCCATAACTCCCCCCCCCACTCCCCCTCGTAGTAGCCTACCTCCATAACTCCCCCCCCCCCACTCCCCCTCGTAGTAGCCTACCTCCATAACTCCCCCCCCCCACTCCCCCTCGTAGTAGCCTACCTCCATAACTCCTCCCCCCCCACTCCCCCTCGTAGTAGCCTACCTCCATAACTCCCCCCCCCCCCCCCCCCCCCACTCTAGATTGCTACTCTTTCCCCAGTATATCATTTGCTAGCGTGTATCACCCCAGCTGGTTGGTTCCCACTACCCTCCGATTCCACTTTACCCTAACAATTCATTCCTTACAAACTACTATCTTCCCTACCAATCCACTTTCTATAAGCTCCTCTTTCCTCATTCTTAATGAGTGATATTCTTCGACAATTGTTTCCCTTCGCAGCGCCGTTAATGAATGAAATAGCTCGGAAAATAACGCTATCTTCAGATATGAGAGTGCTAATCCGTCTAATCTCTATTAACAACACTCATTCCCACAATATTCGTTCGGTATCAGGCTTTGCGAAGGTAAAACATTGTTTAAGAATACAAGCTATGACTCTACCCTGCCAACATTAATTCCCCTTCCATCCCCAACACTTTTCCCCCCTTCCTTCTCCCCTCCCAATAATTTCCTTGACTCCAACCCTCCCCTTACCCCTTACCTCCTCCTCACTACTCCTCTTCCCGTACTTCCCACTCCATATTACCACTCGTCCTCCAGTACATGATTTGGTAGCGAGTATTACCTCAGCTGTGTAATTCCCAAGCTTTGCCTCGCTCATTGTCCACTTTTACCATCTACTCCAATATTAACTCCCCCTTCCTATCAACTCCCTTTCTACCCACTCCTCCTTTAAGCTACTCTCATGCCACTCCGAACCCCATTCTTCCCTCCTCCTTTGCCCCCTCCTCCTTCTCCCTTTTGCACCCCTCCCCCTCCCCCAACATCCCCCCGCCCCACTCTAGATTACCACTCGTCCCCCAGTATATACATCATTTGCTAGCGTGTACTACCCCAGCTGTGTGGTTCCCAAGCTTCGCATACTTTACGCTTCAGTAGCAGGCTCCCCCCCCCCCCGTGTTCCGACATTTGTTTTTCAAGGCAACTATGATCAGAAGCCTTACGAATGAAAACTGTGCAACATTTCTGCCATGTAAATTAGTCTACACTCATCATAGTTGTTGAAATGAATCCACACTCTATCCTCGAATTGTCTGTACATTAAAAAAGTTGCCAAAATAGTGCTCGTGTAACTCCATTTTTACGCTCGCTGCTTCCGACTCATCAACCGACAATTTTCCTGTAATTCTCCCTTATCGAATTCTGATTGGATGGCTCAAGATAGTATCCTCAGTTCTCGAAGAGATATTATAGGTTTAGAGAAACAATGAACAATAAAATAAATAAACCATCTTCTATTTCATATTGGGATCACAATTTATCACATAATTCTCCTTTAAACGGGTGACCTGCTGTTTTGTTATCTTCTATTCTCTCTTTCACTGGCTTGTATCCATTCGGCCCCATGCCGCCTACTGTTTTAAGACGTTTATCCCCATCCAGGTGTCGATTTCTTCCTGGCGAGCGATAGCGAGCCAGCACTGTATGTAGAAATCCGGCTTCGCCGGAGAAATTTTTCTATCGAAAAATGTACAAATTTAGCCTGCTGTCAATTTTGTTTTTGAAATATGGTGGCTCGCTACCGCTCGCCAGGAAAATATCGATCACTGGATGGGGATAAAAGTCTTAAAACAGTAGGCTGAATGAGGCCGAATGCATACAACCCAGAGAGAGAGGGAGAAAGAGAAAACAAACGAGGTGCTCCCTTAATGTTATCTACAAATGTTTGCTTTATAGATTATTGCATGCTATCGCTGCAGTAATTATTGCATGCTATCGCTGCAGTAATTATTGCATGCTATCGCTGCAGTAATTATTGCATGCTATCGTTGCAGTAATTATTGCATGCTATCGTTGCAGTAATTATTGCATGCTATCGTTGCAGTAATTATTGCATGCTATCGCTGCAGTAATTATTGCATGCTATCGTTGCAGTAATTATTGCATGCTCTCGTTGCAGTAATTCTATTTTGGAATCGGTACTTGGGTAACTTTGCAACTAATGTAGGACAGCTTAAAAACATGTGCTCTCGACTTAAGGGGATATGTCCACTCGAGGGATTTTTTTCTTGACCCCTTTCTCCCTCATGTTTAGCCCCATTGCTTTTGATATTATAAAACGTTTGCCCCATTAGTTTAGCTATTTTAAGAACTTTCACCCCATATTAAGACCTTTCGTGCCATTCAGGTGTCAATTTTATCCTGGCGAGCGATAGCGAGCCTGTAATTTAAGAGGAACCGGCCTTCGGCCGGGACATTTTTCTACCGAAAAAGGTACAAATTTATCTTGAAAGGGACTCAAGGGGGTGTAATTTTAAGCTTGATGGAGGTCTAGGGAACCAACTAAAAACCTCCCCTTAATCTAACCCAATTTACTTATACTCCTGCGATGTATAGTCGGCCACATGAATATCAATCCACTGTGTTATTCGTATATTTTGTTATACAGTAGTTAACTAATATATTAACAATGAGCATTTTTATAGCAAATTAATCTTGTAAGTCAATCACACGATGTTGCCTTCCATACATAACATCACGGACTCGGGTTAAATTCATGTAGCCCACTGTACTTGGCTATACTGAGTGGGAAACTGACAGTGTTACCAATACATGAATGGAGAACTTTAACGCATAATATATCTCTATATTACACACGCACAAAAATACTAATTAAATTGCACACACCCGCAATAACACACTCATTCACATACATAACTCATTTGATCTTTCTAATACGTACACACATATACACACATTTACACACATATACACACATTTACACATCCGCCCTTAATCTCGCTTTCACATGCACAACACATACAAATACATATTCTTACACGCACACACTCTCTCTCTTTCACACCCTCTCACTCACTCACTCACACATACACACACACACACACTCCCCCCCCCCCCTCTTTCTCTCTCTCTCCCTCTCTCACACTCTCTTGCTCTCTCCCGCTCTCTCACTCTCCACCATTGATTTAAGCCCACCTCAATATTTCACTAAGCCCACCGTGTTACTCCAGCTGACGTTAGAATGAGGATTAATAGGGAAGGGATGTACATGGTCATTAATAGGGGAGGGATGTACATGGTCATTAATAGGGGAGGGATGTACATGGTCATTAATAGGGGAGGGATGTACATGATCATTAATAGGGAAGGGATGTACATGGTCATTAATAGGGGAGGGATGTACATGGTCATTAATAGGGAAGGGATGTACATGGTCATTAATAGGGAAGGGATGTACATGGTCATTAATAGGGAAGGGATGTACATGGTCATTAATAGGGGAGGGATGTACATGGTCATTAATAGGGGAGGGATGTACATGATCATTCAAGAGTGGATTATCTTAATGTTTGGGGATTACACATTCAGGTATTGTTGTTTAGATTGGGAGTTTACGGGTCTCTCTCTCTCTCTCTCTCTCTCTCTCTCTCTCTCTCACACTCACTCACTCCCTCACCTCACTCTCTCACCCTCACACACACACATTCACTCACTCAATCTCTCTCTCTCTCTCTCTCTCTCTCTCACACACACACACACACACACAGCTGATGTTAGACTAAGGATTAATGGGGGGAGGGATTTACATGATAATTGAAGAGTGGATTATAATAACGACTGTGTGCTCAGGGCTATTATCAAACTCTCTCTCTCTCTCTCTCTCTCTCTCTCTCTCTCTCTCTCTCTCTCTCTCTCACGATCATATGATGGGGATTGGATAAATATGACTGAATCAGTAAGTAAGTGTAAATTCCTTTTCAGACTAATTTATTTCTATGCTCTATAAAAACTTTCCTTGTGGGCATTTCCTGATTCCTAAGGTTACACTTCTTCCTATCCAGTACGGCTTTATAGCTGGAAGGACGGAGGGTGGGGAGAGAGCATTCTACTTTGCTGTCCTATTCTTCCTCAGTTATGAGTTTGTTTGTTTTGCAAGTTTTACACTATAATTTTAATAACTAGAAACTTTCCCTGTCTGTAGTAGTATTTAGGCCGGACCACCTAGTAGGGATTGCAAGGTCTGTGTGGTCTGATTATCTGTGTAACTAACAATGTGTAACTCTGTGTAATCTCTCTGCCGTGTTCAAATCAGCGTGACAGTAATACGAGGTTCGGGCAACTTGCGTGACCGTGGGTGTGAACAGGGTCACTACTGGAATGTACAATTTAACCCTTTGAGTACCAGCGACGTGTGTTATATTGCTGTCTAGCTTTATTTAGACGATATTTTGCAGCTTAGGAAGTATCTGTGGTAGTTGAAAGGGTTGGTTGAGAGAGTTTGAAGTCTCTGTCTCTCTCTCAGCCTGAATATAAAAATAAGAGTATTGTTGTTGTTGTTGTTGTTCCCCAAGCTGCCTGGCCGAACAGCCCCAAGGCCCCGAGCAATTCCAAGGCCATAACCGAGCGCCCCCACAGAACAAATAAGAGTGGTGTGCCTCTTGCGTGACAGAAGGTGTGAACGCGGTCACCGGAGGAATGGCCAAAATCGACACCTATATTTAACCCTTTCACAATACTATATTTTGTTTGTTTTCAGCTGATGGCAAATTGAATCCCATAGTCACTGATTAGTCGATACTTTATGGACAAATATGAAACTGTAATACCTCGGCGTCCTAATATTGCCGAATTTTCATAATTAAGCTATTGGATCATCAACTGTTTAATTGTTTGCCCGCGAACCATTTGTTTGGAGCGGTAAATGAAGGTTATTGAGGTAAGCCTAGTATCTCCCCGTGTTGATAGGAGCGTGACGTCACGTTGCACCTTCCGTGACCATAGGTGTGAACACGTACACCAGGGAATGGACAACTTAAACACCTGTAATTTACCGGAGCTCCTCTTTGGGAACCCGAGAACGCCAGTGACAGACGTTTGGTTTGGTTTGTTTTCTACTTTGGGGCCGTATTGATAAATATGTTGGAAGTGCGTTATATATATACCATTACAGTATATCACTTTCATTCATACATATACATGTACATACATATATAATTTATAAAAGGGAGATTTTTATATTTCTTTATTTACTGTATTTATTTACTTAATAATTTATTTAGTTTCCTTCCTAAGCCTCCATCATGCTTAAGGGGAGGTTTTTAGTTTGGTCCCTAGATATCCTTCAAGCTTAAGATTACACCCCCTTGAGCCCCTTTCATGATAAATTTGTACATTTTTCGGTAGAAAAATGTCCCGGCTGAAAGCCGGTTCCTCTTAAATTACAGGCTCGCTATCGCTCGCCTGGATAAAATCGACACCTAAATGACACGAAAGGTCTTAAAATTGATAGAAATGGGTTGAAAGTTCTTAAAATAGTCAAAATAATGGGGTAAACATCTTAAAATTAGAAAAACAATGGGGCTAAACATGAGGGAGAAAGGAGTCGAGAAAAAAATCCCTCAAGTGAACATCTCCCCTTAAACAAATACGCTCAACACCCCCCCCCCCCCTCCCCTTTTGTTTTAGATACATTTGGGCATTCTTAGGTATACACATGGCCTGGCCGTAGGTCAGTTGAGCCTAATATAATTAAATTAATTAATAATATCAATAAAGGAATAGATAAATAAACAAACTAATACTAATCTGCCCTGAAGGTTTGGGGTGGTGGATCCTGGACGTGTTTCATCTGCAGAATGTTAAATCTATCCTGTTAGCGGCTCAGGGCTCTCTTTTAATTAGGCTCATTAGCATACTGGAAAGGGTCTGGGTGGTGAGAGAGAGAGAGAGAGAGAGAGAGAGAGAGAGAGAGAGAGAGAGAGAGACGAGGAGAGAGAGAGAGGAGAGAGAGAGAGGAGAGAGAGAGAGAGAGGAGAGAGGAGAGAGAGAGAGAGAGAGAGAGAGAGAGAGAGAGAGAGAGAGAGAGAGAGAGAGAGAGAGAGAGAGAGAGAGAGAGAGAGAGAGAGAGAGAGAGAGAGACGTGCTGACAACCATAAAGACAAATAAATATATATACCTGTAGATAGAGAGAGAGACGTGCTGACATAACCAGACAGACCACTATAGGTTATCAACAACACCACCACCACACCACACCACACCACACCACCACCACCACCACACCACCACACTTCATTAACATTCTTATACCTTGCACAACACGCCACCTATGACTCGCACCATCATCAAGGGGGCTAGGGTTGATTTGTTTGTTTGTTTATTCATGTATAATTATTTTAGTTTCCCCCCTAGACCTCCATCAAGCTTTAAAAAATACCCCGAAGACTCCCCACCCCTCCTTCGAGATAAATGTGTAAATATTTTGGTAGCATAATGTCGAAACTAAAACTAATGGGGCTAAACATCAGGGAGAAGGGGTCCAGAAAGAACAAAGACCTCCCCTTAACCTGCTTACACCTTGGACAACACCCCACCTATATGATTAGCAGCCTCATTAACGACACCATAGTTATCACGCAGACACGAGAATCATCTTTGTGTTGTTTTTATGATTAACTTTGATTATGGTAGGTGTCAACCATACTCACATAATCCAACACATACATACGCACATACAGTATACATGCTGACACACGCATACACACTAACTAAAACGCTTACAAACACACATTCATGCACACTAAAAAACACACATACATTACGCGCGCTAATACACGCATACACACTACACACACATATACATGCTAACACACTAAATAACACACACATGCTAACACACTAAATAACACATACAAACATACACGATACAGAACACACGCCCACACACATGCACGCTAACATATGCACTACAGAGCACACAATCACACACTCAGACACACTCATTGCATTGTGGATGGTTACGGTAGTTATTTATATATTCACCAGCATCAGTACTACCATCACAACAATCAGAAAAAACACCACAACCACTACTACAGTACTATCACTACCACCATCATCCTTATCCCCACCTTCTCCACTACCACCATCAACACCTCTACCACCACCGTCACCTTTACAACCACCACCCCTATTACCACCACTGCCACTAACCTCCCCCCACCCACCCACCATCACTACCATCTCCCCTCCCCTCCCTACACCCTCCTCGCCTCCCCGCCCATATTTGCAACTCCTCACCAACTCCACCCAAGCAGCGTGCAACAACTGATGAGCGACCTTGCCTAGATGATCACAAGGCGGGTGGTGGGCAGGCAGGCTGGAGGGTACCTAGATCAACAAAACACACACAAATCACACCAGCCAGTTTATTTTAACCCTTCCTGTACCGGTGCCATCCTCTTAACTTTGTTCTAGCTACTATTAGACGATTGTGTTAATTTAAGAAGGGCTTCCAGCAATTAATAGGCTTCGACCCATCTCACTTAACCATGTTTACTACCTCAGAGAAAACTAAACAAACTAAAAATACAAAAATAGGTCTAATGGGCCTAAAAATGGTCTAAATAAAAACAAATATATATATACCGTTGGAATCGCAACGACGAGAGGAATCCAAATATACCTTTGAAAACACAAAATTCGAACATGACCTGCCAAGTACTCGGCTTCGCCTGGACTAAAACCCAAATTTAAAACAAAAATAACGTTTGATTCTGGGAGAATGGCTTTTCGAAAATAAAATATACGACCATGTTTGGAAGGTGTTGGGCGAGATAAATCGAATGGCACCATGTAAAATTAATTTGGGCTACAGAAAACTTTTAAAGTTGAAAAAGTGCTCATTTCAAGCATTTCTGAAGTTCGATTACAAATCTAAATCCTAAAGTAATGGTCCGATTTGAATGTTGTTTGTGCCATTGGATTCAGCGGGTGAAAGTGTACTAGTGGTAGAAAATTGAGCAAAATCCATACATAAATAACCCGTCTATGGGTGATTTAGAAGTTTTCATAATATGGTCTAAAGATAAAGTTGCCGGAAAACACTCTCGTGTGAGTCGGGCAGAATGCAATCAAGGGTTCTGCATGGGAATCAGATCACTGGGCGCCATGTTGACGTCTGTCACTTTCGCGTAAGATGAGTCAGAAAAGAACAATTCTCTCTCTCTCTCTCTTTCCATATATATATATATATATATATATATATATATATATATATATATATATATATATACAGTATATATATATATACATAGAAAATAAGCTTGATTATGAAGACTTTGAACTTGCCTCTTAGTTACCTACACTGTAAACATAAAACGACTAATTGTAACACAATTATGCACATTATGATTACTGTGTCAATAATATTCGTGCTGCAATTAGAATATATACACTGAAGAACACTGTTAAGGTGTATCATTTTATTATACAGTGGTCAATGTTTACAGTAGATAAATCAACAAAAGCTGTTCCAAGCACCTAAATCTATAAAGATATTCCCAAGGTGGCATAGTCCTGGACCCTCGTAAATATAAGCCCTTCGTAGTTCACTTAGCGCAAGACAGCTGTGTCTCATTTTAAGAAAGTAGCCTTTCAATGATGCAATATATACTCCCCTCCAATCAATTAATCCTGCATTCTAAAACAAACGGGAATGAAAAGGGTATATAAAGTGCTCACACTTTCATGTTCAGAAAGTAAATGCTCGTGATGCAGAATACACCACGATTTGGAATCAAGATGGCCTCCTACAATTGTCAAGTGTGTAACCCCGTGTTATTAAGTCACCCGGGAAAGTTGAGGATCAGTGTGTGTGTCCTACTAATAACTTATTTTATATTATTTATCTTTCTTCTTATAGTGGCAGTGTGTCATCGCCGGAGGTCTGTCTGGGAGTGGTGATGGTGAAAGCTGGTACATTTATCGTGTGGCTGTTTGAGAGAGCTGGGAGAAAGCTGTTTATTGTCAACAGAAGCGTCGAATTGAGGAAGAGGTTGCAGGCAATATATCCTGTTCCCACTCTCATTTTATTAACCCCTTCTGTACCGGCGACGTCTTCTTAATTTTATTCGAGCTATATTTATACGATTTGGTGCAGTTAAAAAAGGATCTATGATAGTAAAAAGGGTTGATAAAGCTAGTTCGAAGCCAGTTAATTGCTGGACGCCCTTTCTAAGCTGAATTAAATCGTCTAATAGTAGCCACATTTAAAGTAAAAGGACGGAACCGGTACAGTAGAGGTTAAAGTATGTACAATATGTAGTCTGTGTATGGGATCATGTCCATGTCAGTCATAGACCAGCCTCGCACCAGACCAGGGTGTGTGTGTGTGTGTGTGTGTGTGTGTGTGTGTGTGTGTGTGTGTGTGTGTGTGTGTGTGTGTGTGTGTGTGTTAGCATATTTGCGTATGTGACAGTGTGTTTGTGTTATTGTATAATTATGAACATGTGTGTGTGTGTGTATGCGTGCGCATGTGCCTGTGTGTGTGTGTGTGTGTGTGTTAGTGATGGTAGCAGGTTGGTGTCAGTCACAGACACACCTCCCATGATTAATAGCTTCACACTAGCTTGGGTTTGTGTGTGTGTGTTTGTGTATGTGTGTGTGTGTGTGTGTGTGTGTGTGGTATTAGTGATGGTAGCAGGTTGGTGTCAGTCACAGACACACCTCCCATGATTAATAGCTTCACACTAGCTTGGGTTTGTGTGTGTGTGTGTGTGTGTGTTTGTGTATGTGTGTGTGTGTGTGTGGTGTGTAGTGAGTGAGTGATGGTAGCAGGTTGGTGTCAGTCACAGACACACCTCCCATGATTAATAGCTTCACACTAGCTTGGGTTTGTGTGTGTGTGTGTGTGTTTGTGTATGTGTATGTGTGTGTGTGTGTGTGTGTGAGTGAGTGAGTGAGTGAGTGAGTGAGTGAGTGTGTGTGTGTGTGTGTGTGTGTGTGTGTGTGTGTGTGTGTGTGTGTGTGTGTGTGTGTGTGTGTGTGTAGTATTAGTGATGGTAGCAGGTTGGTGTCAGTTACAGACCCACCTCCCATGATTAATAGTTTCACACTAGCTTGGGTTTTTTGTGGCCATCCTCAACAAGTTCCGCTGATTAGGGTTGACGGCTTATGGTGTGTGTGTGTGTGTGTGTGTGTGTGTGTGTGTGTGTGTGTGTGTGTGTGTGTGTGTGTGTGTGTGGTTGAAGAAAAAAGAAAATGTGTGTGTTAATATGGATGTGATCTTGTAGCGTGTATGTGCGTTTTGTTTTGGTGTGTGTGTGTGTGTCCTCAAACGTGTGGGTGTGCGTTAATCAGTGAAGTTAATTTGACATCGGGTGACGGGAGTGTCAATAATAATTAATCACTATATATTATTCAGGCAAAATATTTACATTATTTATTCATAAGTGCATTGAGCAAAGGCGATGAGGTTCTTAAAGACCATAGCTAATAGCCGAGTAGATATATACAACTTCATTTTCTTGATACACAACTGATTTTATAATTATGGACTTATAAATGTAAATAAGAAAATATATATTACGGGTCAATTGATTGTTTTAATTGTATGTATACTTTCTTCATTAATTCCTCTTTGTATAGAAATAAATGTAAAAATAAAATGTCTGAGTATCACTAGCCTAAACTCTTCACCTCACCGCTACCATACAATTAACAGTCTATTCACCGACATCCCCGACCGCTTTCCCAATTTGGCTCCAGCTTCTACTTAAGGGGAGGCTTGCTTTTTCTAGACCATCTTCTCTTTCAAGTTTAGCCCCATACATTTTGACATTTAAAGACATTTGCGTCATTCGTTTGGCGATTTGACACCTTTTGTGCCATTTAAGTGTCGATCCTTTCCTGGGAGCGATAGCGAGCATGCAATTTACAAGGAACCAGCCTTCGGCCTGTAATTTTTCTACCGAAAAATGCCCACATTAATCTTGAAAGGGGGTCCTGGGGTTATTTCTTAAGCTTGATATAGGTCTAGGGAGGAAACTAAAAAAAAGGGTAAAATAATAATAATAACACAACAAACTTCAAAAGCGATTAGCGTCTATTCACCCCCATCCCCGAGCGCTTTCCCAATTTGGCTTGAGCTTGTACTATAGAGACCCTTCTTTCTGTGGTGGGGAGAAGCGGATCTGATTGGCTGCTGCTACCTTGTATATCTATATTTTGGTTATTATTTGACGATTTTATATAGCTTAGGAAGGGTCTGTGGTAGTAAAAGTATTGCTCGAAGTAGCTATAACTTCTTTTGATTTCTAGAGGTAGTTCTTAAGCTTAGAAGAACCGTATAATGTGCCCTATATGATCCGAGCTTGTACCCTTCTTTCTGTGGTGGGGAGAAGCGGATCTGATTGGCTGCTACTACCTTTACACCCTTAACCCTTTCAGTATCATGATGTATGGCTTCTCTTTATTCTGGTTAACTTCAGGCGATACTATTTTGCTTACGAACGATCTGTGATACTAAAAGGGTTAGGCGAGGTTAGTTAAATTGTACTTAATTCCTACAGGTAGTTCCTAAGCTTGGCAAAATCATCTAATTTTAGACAGAAAATACTAATAAAGACGCTATCGTAGTTCAGAGGATAATAGTCTATTCACAAGTATGACCCATCACTATTCCAGTTTGGTTTGAGTCCCTACTGATAGAGACTGTCATTTCTTTGGTGGAGAGAAGGGGGCTGGATTGGTTGTGATTTACCTTAACGAACTTAATCCGACATTGTGTTATTTACATAATAGCGATTTCCTCTTGTCCATTGAATTGTACAGTACGTTGGCCAGATATTTATATTTATATTATTATAAGGCCATTGACTCAGAGAGGGCCTGTATCCTATCTATCAGTGTCCTTCCTGATAAGTGAAAGGTGACACTATATCAGTTCAACTCGACCATAATTCAAGTCGTAAGAATATAAATAATCAACAACTGCCTTCTCTTAGTTAGTAATTGAATCATGATCATTAGAACCAGTAATAGGATTTTATAATTAAGCTTCATTAAAGAAAATAATGGTATTTAATTATAGTCAGCATATGGAACTGTCATTCTCTAGCAATAAACATATTTTTAAATTAATGAAAGACCAAATGATTATACCAATCAATTTAATTATTCTAATCTGATGGAAACCCTGATATTTTTAAGGGGAGATAGTTCGTTTTTCTGGTCCCCCTTCTTCCTTCTGTTTAACCCCTTTAGTTTTCATATTTTAAGACGTTAGACACATTAGTTTGGTAATTTTAAGTTCTTTCGCTACATTTATTTGTCAATATTGAGAGTGATCGTGTTATTTAGGTGTCGATTTTGTCCTAGCGAGCTTTAGCAAGCCTGTAATTTAAGAGGAACCAGCCCTCGACCATGACATTTTTATATCGACAAATTTACAAATTTATCTTGAGGGAGTATATTGGGGTGGTGTTTGATAAGCTTGTTGGAGGTCTAGGGAGGAACTAAAAACATAATTAAAACATCTATAAATGAACAAATAAATACGCCTATCTCCCCTTAAAAGCGGGGGAAAACAATTTGATTTAGTCGAACGAAAACGACCAAATGTAATATCGTCACGGTGACCGGTCACAATTACAACGATTTATACTCTACCTTTTTTTAATATAATTCCATGCCACTTGCAATAAATATTCTCGGTACTCGCGTTCGCCGTTTGATAATACAATTAGGAAATACGTAATATGATTAGTGAGCCATTGTAGATATACGACGTTCATTATAATTATTCAGTGAACTAATTGGACGCAGCCTTTTTGTAAATTAGGCAGGCTTGATAAATGATAACTCAATTAATAGCCTTGTATAAATATTCAGGCATTTTGAGGACAGTCTTGATTATATTTCCATTGCATAGTCGCGGATAATAGTTGTGTTGTAACTTATATGTAAGTATTTATTATTTACCCATTAACCCCTTCTGTACCGGTGATGTACTTTTAATTATATTGTGGCAATTATTAGATGATATTATTCAGTTTATAGAGGGCCACCAGCATTTAACAGGCATCGAACTATTTCACTTAACCCATTTTACTACCACAGATCCTTCTTAAACTGCACATAATAGTCTAAATATAGCTAGAAGAACAATACAAAGACGTCGCCGGTACAAAAGGGGTTAAATCCAGCTCTTCCAGGTTTATATTAAGAAGAGAAAACACTATTCGATTAATGGATAATCGTGATCATTGGTTTGTCCTTTTCCATTCTTTTATGCACAAGCAAAATGAGAGTAAAGACAAATATAGCAGTTCTATTAAAAACACAACACTAAATGAAAACGAGAAACACAAAATATATCGTTTCTTATGAAGTAGTTTGCATAAGAATATATATAATTTATTTAACAATGGGTCAGTTTAACCCCTTCGGTATGACGTGCCTATTTTAACTTTATGCTCTGGCTAACATTAGACGATTTTATGCAGCTTCAGAAGATCATGTGTGAATCAAATGGTTTATTGAGATAGTTTATACCCATCTGATCCTAGAAGACATTTAGATGCTAATGTAAATCGTTTTATTGTAACCAAAATAAGACACAAATTACGTCATCGTGTCAAAAGGGTTAACCCCATTAGATCCATATACTGTGTGTGTGTGTGTGTGTGTGTGTGTGTGTGTTTGTGGTGTGTGTTTGTGGTGTGTGTGTGTGTGTATGTGTGGTGTGTGTGTGTGTGGTGTGTGTGTGTGTGTGTGTGTATGGTGTGTGTGTGTGTGTGTGTGTGGTGTGTGTGTGTGTGTGTGTGTGTGTAGAAGAGTGACAGGGAACCAGAACCAGAATGAAGGGTATCTCAGCTTTAAGTGGTGGTGGGGTAGGAAATGAATCGGTTATGGCTGTACAGTGTCACTAGGAAAGGTACACACACACACACACACACACACACACACACACACACACACACACACACACACACACACACACACACACTACACTGCACTGTACCTCGATTAAGAAAACGTGTATATTTTGCCTTATTGCTGCAAGTGAACAATAACACAACAATCATTATTATAGGCCTATACACTATTATTAAACACACACACACACACACACACACATCCATGCATACAGGTACATACATACATACATGAGAGTGAAGGGTATCTCAGCTTTAAGTGGTGGTGGGGTAGAAAATGATTCGGTTGTGACTGCATGTACGGTATCACTAGGAGAGGTACACACACACACGCTTACACACACACACACACACGCACACACACACACACACACACACACACACACACACACACACCCCCCCACACACACACACACACACTCATGCACTCACCCACAAACAAACACACGCACCCACAAGGATACAAGCACATGCATCTATTGATAACCAGGATAACATGTAATAATGAGTGAAAAGATGGTTAACATTTTCCTCGGAATCAAATAACAAAATGAAACGCTCAATTATTATGCGCGCCTGTCAAGCTAGATCAATAATTACAAAAATTATTATGTTCTCTCCACCAACCAACTCCACTCCTAAACTCGATTAATGAAACTAACAAACATATCACAGATAACATAACCACACACACACACGTACTTACTCACACACGGAAGAGGGAAAGGGGAGAATGCGTTCGTACGTTGTGACCTGAAGAAGCTATCTGCGAAACGTTGTCAATAAAGTGCTCCTCCTCATATGGTGTTTATATTAACCCTCTCCGACATATGACGCGATTTTGAGCCTATTGGGGATACTTTAAAGCCTTTGTCACCATCAGAGGTATTTAGAAACCTTTAGTTTAGTTACTTCAACCTCTGCAGTTGATTTTGAGTTAGTTATGGGCAGAAAACTAATTTTGGAGAGGTAGTTATAAGACTGAGAGAACTCTATTTCTTATTGCTAATCTGGCAACCTCTGCGTCATAAATGCGTGAAAGGGTTAATTCTGTCAATTTTTCCAAGTGATCTCAAAATTAAATAGGTAGTCATATGTGTCCCACCTGCCTGCTTGTATAAACAACAAACAATGATAAAACTAGAACAACATAATACAACTACAGAACAACGACAACAATACAAACAACAACACCACCACAAGGAACAAAACTAGAAATAAACAATAGCAACAATACAACTACAAAACAAATACAATGATACAAACAACAATGACAAACTAGATTTTTGTTAGCAACAATACAACTACAAAACAACTACAATAACACAAACAACAACACCAGCACGAAGAACAACCAAACTAGACCAAAACAATAGCAACAATATAACGACAAATCAACAATAATAATACACAAACAACAACATCAAAAGCAGAACAAAACAATAACTACAAAACAATATAAAAACAACAACATCAAAATTACTAACACAATACAACAACACTAATAATTATAACAAAACAATAGCAACAATAAAACAAAACAAACACAAACAACAAAACCCTACACACATTAACTGCACCGAAGTAATTGTGTAGACTTTTTATACACACATAATGGAAGCATCAATTGTCCCGAACAATAGCGCCAATATAAAACGAAACACTCGTATATAAATATATTTTTGTAAAAGTCGTTTGATTCGTGCCGTTTCATTATTATTATTATTATTATTATTATTAACCCCTTCATTACCGGTGGCGTCTACTTTATTTAATTTTAACTGTTTTCAGACCATTTTATTCGGCTTAGGATGGTAGTGTGGCAATTATGAGATCACAAACTATCGGAATTAACCCCTTATACTACCACAGATCCTTCCTAAGCTGCCGAAAATCGTCTAAATATAAAATATAACATACATCCCCGGTAGTCAAAGGGTTAAAGGATTATCTTTTGTTCGCTTATAACAACAATACGTGGGCAGGCTTTTTATTAGTTCAATCAATGCATCTCTATTAGTGATGGGAATTATTGAAAACTTACTAGGTCACCCGTATGTAAAAGTATATGATGGTTGTATAATGGAGTCTCACCTTTTGTTTCAGTCGGGGAATAACAAGGATTCTCTCTCTCTCTCTCTCTCTCTCTCTCTCTCTCTCTCTCTCTCTCTCTCTCTCTCTCTCTCTCTCTCTCTCTCTCTCTCTCTCTCTCTCTCTCTCTCTCTCTCTCTCTCTCTCATTCTTTCTTTCCCAATTTATTAGTGTTGTAACTTTTCCTTTACCCTATCCTTCATCTCCATCTCTATCCTCTCATTTGTCTCCCTTCCCACCTATTCACCTTCTACTGGCAGTGTCACACGAGCTCTTCTCCCGTCAATTTATACGGGGAATTATAGTCTAGATTCATCGAAATTCCAGTTATATTATATATCAGGCACCTTGCATTATCTATCTTCAGTCTAGGCACACAACATGGCAGCTACTGTAATTATATCGGACAGCTTCTCCTCATGAACGGCAGGAGTTGCGAGGACTGCCGAGTCAGTGCCAGCCCCCAGGATATTGACCAATTAGAGGCCCTCCGCTAGCACTCCACACAGGACCAACAGGCACTCCACACAGGACCAACAGGCACTCCACACAGGACCAACAGGCACTTACCGGCACTGTAGTCGGTTATTTTCCAGCTAAGGGCAAATTCAATCCCTTCGAAACTTATTTTTATATTCTTAACCCCTTCTGTACCGGCGATGTCTTTTGTATTTTATTCTACCTATATTTAGACGATTTTGTGCAGCTCAAGAAGGATCTGTGGTAGTAAAAAGGGTTAAGGGAGGTATTTCGAAGCCTGTTAATTACTGGAAACCCTTTTTAAACTGAATAAAATCGTCGAATAGTAGCCAAAATAAAATATAAAGAACGTCACCGGTACAGAAGGGGTTAATGGACAAATATGATACTGCTATGTCTCTGTATCATATTATTGACAAGTTTTCACAATTAGCAACATAATTCGCTAAAAATCTTGGTAATAACCGAGTAATCAGGATGGCGAGGTAGTAATTTACCATTAGCTGGAAACGAACAGATTATAGCATTGTATTATAGGGGAACAGGTAACTTAACCATTTCAAGATCCGATTATGCATATAATTTCGGTTTTCTGGCTATCTTTAGACGATTTTATGCAGATTAGGAAGGGTATATGGAATTAAGAGGGACACTTGAGATAGTCTTTACCCATATAATTCTCACAGATCCTTCCTAAGCTACACTAAATCGTCTAATGATAGCCAGGGGTTAGGTTGTGTCATTATATACATATTTCCACCAACCTACCAATTATTAACTTACAAATAAATCTAATTAACGGAATCAATGAAACCAATGAACACATGCGTCACTCCATGGATTCGAACCTAGGATACTTGAAGTAAAATAAAGTCACCGTACCGCAAATACTTTAAAAGATTAGCAATGTAAACCGACAAATACTATTTATTACAAAGATGCGACAGTTTTGGTCCATCTTGAGCCCGAATTAAGGGGGTAGTACTCGCTTTTTCTGGATCCCCTTCTCCCTCATGTTTAACATATTAGTGTTGAGGTTTTAAGACGGTGTTTCCGTTAGTTTGGCGATTTTAAGACCTCTCACCTATTTCTTTGACATTTTAAAGACCTTTCGTGCCATTTAGGTATCGATTTTCCATAGTGAGCTATAACGAGCCTATAATTTAAGAGGAATCGGCCTAGGTCGCGGCATTTTTCTACCGAAAAATTAACAAATTTATCGAGAAGTGGGAGGGAAGAAAGAGGGTGAGGGGAGCTATTACATCCTCTCACTGGGTAACACGGTAGCTCCCTTCCCTTCTAACCTTACCTTCCGTGCTGAGGGGGGTTGGTGGTGGAGGAGGGAGGAAGGAAAACGAGGAGGAAAAGGGAAAGGGGTGGAAGAGGATGATTAAGGAAGAGGAGGGGAAGAAAAGAGAACAAGGAAGAGAAGGGGAAATGTTAGAAAGTGTGTGAGGGGAGTTATTACTTCCTCTCACTCTGCGTAACACGGTAGCTCCCCTCCCTTCTACCCGTACCTTCCGTGTTGAGGGGTGAGAGGAGGAGAGGAGGAGAGAAGGAGGAAGAAGAAAAATAAGCCTAGAAGATAAAAGAGTAGTAAGAAGAGTAAGGCGAGTGGTGTGGAATAAGAAGAGTAAGGCGAGTGGTGTGGAATAAGAAGAGTAAGGCGAGTGGTGTGGAATAAGAAGAGTAAGGCGAGTGGTGTGGAATAAGAAGAGTAAGGCGAGTGGTGTGGAATAAGAAGAGTAAGGCGAGTGGTGTGGAATAAGAAGAGTAAGGCGAGTGGTGTGGAATAAGAAGAGTAAGGCGAGTGGTGTGGAATAAGAAGAGTAAGGCGAGTGGTGTGGAATAAGAAGAGTAAGGCGAGTGGTGTGGAATAAGCGCAGAATAGATGAGAATGAGGATGAGAAAGGAGAGGTGGAAAAATATACTGTATATGTAAAAAAGGAAGAGAAGAAAGCAGAGGAAGCGAAGGATGAGAGAGAGAGAGAGAGAGAGAGAGAGAAAGCTTATCAGGCATGGATTTAACAGTGCAAATACCAGCAAACAGTAGCCTTGAACGGTGAATTATAGAACCAGTGTGGCGTGACGAAATATTTGGTCACCATTCCTTATTCTCCATGGTCAGAGCTGCTTTAAGCTGATATCACACGAGAGCTATTATTATAGTCAACATTCGATGATCAACATATTTCTGTCAACATTTCTGGAATATTTTACACTGGTATCGGAAACTAGATTGATGGTAGATGAATTTAGGTGACCGAAATATAATAAATGTTGACCTCATAAGCTGCCAGACCAGTGTTGAGGATAAATGTTGAGTGAAAAGGCGCTCGTGTGATACCGGCTTTAGTGTGATATCCCAGTATATTTTGATAACCTAACCACCTTAACCTAGCCTAACCTAACTGATCTTTACCGAGTCTAATGTAACACCGCTAAAAATAATCTTAATGTCAAAAATAACAACATAAAAACCAAATATATGATGCGACAAAGATAGGGAGCTACCGATATAAGACAATGATTCCCGACCCACACTTCGACTATGGACTAGGCATTTATATAATTATACAGTGTATGTGTTATTTTGTCCATATATGTTATGAAGAGTTACAGTAGGATAGGCTAACTAATGCTTAACCCCTTCTGTACCGGCGACGTCTTTTTAATTTTATTCTGGCTACTATTAGACGATTTCATGCAGATTAATAAGAACCTCCGATAATTTACAGGCTTCGTACGTACTCGCATAACACTCTTTACTAGTACAGATCTTTCTTAAACTGCACAAAATCGTGTATATACTGTATAGCTAGAATAGAATTAAAAAGACGTCTCCGGTACAGAAGGGGTTAAGTGGTTAGGTTATTGGGTAGTTGAGCAAGGTGGCCAGTGTTCAAACCCACCACCCACTCAACTCACTGATAACCCTTTCAGTATCATGGGGCCTTTTATTAATATCCTGGCTAACATTACCCCATTAGTTTTCCCGATTATACGACGTCTAGCCCTTTAGTTTGGCAATTCTAAGACCTTTCGCCCCATTTCTTTGTCAATGTTTAGACTTTTCGTGTCATTTAGGTGTAAATATTTTTCCTAGCGATCGATAGCGAGCCTGTAATTTAAGAGGAACCGGCCTTCGGCCGGGAAATTTTTCTATCGAAAAATATACCAATTTATCTTTAAGGAGGGTCTGGGGTAAGCTTGATGGAAGTCTAGAGAGGAAACTAAACAAAATAATATACAAAAATAAATATACGAGCAAATAAATACGCCCCCCCCCCCCCCCCCGTAATGTGCTTAAGTTATAAATACGCCCATCCCCCCTAAAGTGCTTAAGTTATAAATACGCCCATCCCCCCTAAAGTGCTTAATTTATAAATACGCCCATCCCCCCTAAAGTGCTTAAGTTATAAATACGCCCATCCCCCCTAAAGCGCTTAAGTTATAAATACGCCCATCCCCCCTAAATTGAGGATTATAAATACGCCCATCCCCCCTAATTGAGGATATAAATACGCCCATCCCCCCTAAATTGAGGATTATAAATACGCCCATCCCCCCTAAATTGAGGATTATAAATACGCCCATCCCCCCTAAAGTGCTTAAGTTATAAATACGCCCATCCCCCCTAAAGTGCTTAAGTTATAAATACGCCCATCCCCCCTAAAGTGCTTAAGTTATAAATACGCCCATCCCCCCTAAAGTGCTTAAGTTATTGGGTAGTTGAGCACTGATAACCCCTTCACTATGATGGGACCTTTCTATTGATACCAGGGTCCTTTTTATCAATAGCCTGGGTGACATTAGACGATCCCATTAAATTCAAGATAAACTTCTATTTTTCTTTTGACCCCTTCTGTACCGGCGACGTTTTCTTGTGAACCCTTCTGTACCGGCAACGTTTTCTTTTGACCCCTTCTGTACCGGCGACGTTTTCTTTTGACCCCTCCTGTACCGGCGACGTTTTCTTTTGACCCCTTCTGTACCGGCGACGTTTTCTTGTGACCCCTTCTGTACCGGCGACGTTTTCTTTTGACCCCTTCTGTACCGGCGACGTTTTCTTTTGACCCCTCCTGTACCGGCGACGTTTTCTTTTGACCCCTTCTGTACCGGCGACGTTTTCTTTTGACCCCTCCTGTACCGGCGACGTTTTCTGTTGACCCCTTCTGTACCGGCGACGTTTTCTTTTGACCCCTTCTGTACCGGCGACGTTTTTTGTTTATTTTAGTCGAACTCTACTTAGACGACTCTCTGCAGCACAAGAAGGATCTGTGGTAGTAACAAACGTTAAGTGAGATAGTTCGAAGCCTGTTTATTGATGGAGGCCTTTTTTAAACTGAATATAATCGTCTAATAGTAGCCAGAAGAAAGTTAAAAGGACGTCACCGGTACAGAAGGGGTTAAACGTGGTTAAACACTGCATCAAATAAGCCTTAAGGGGAGATTTCCACTTGAGGGACCTTTTTTTCTTGACTCCTTTCTCCCTCATGTTTAGCCCCATTGCTTTTCTAATTTTAAAACGTTCTCCCCATTATTTTGATGATTTTAAGAACTTTCAACCCATTTCTGTCCATTTTAAGACCTTTCGTGCAATTTAGGTGTCGATTTTATCCTGGCGAGCGATAGCGAGCCTGTAATTTAAGAGGAACCGGCTTTCAGCCGGAACATTTTTCTACCGAAAAATGTACAAATTTATCTTGAAAGGGGCTCAAGAGGGTGTAATCTTAAGCTTGATGGATATCTAGAGACCAAACTAAAAACCTCCCCTTAAGTTTATGAAGGATCTCCAGGAATTCGATGGCTACGAACTCTCTTAACCCCTTCTGTACCGGCGATATTATTTTTATTTTAATCTGGCTACTACTAATCGATTGTATTCAGTTCAGGAAGGATCTCTAGCGATAATAAAGCTTCGAACTATCTCAATCAACCCTTATAACTACAACAGATCCTTCCTAAACTGCATGAAATCATCTGAATAAAGCTAGAATAAAATATACCACACGTCGCTGGTACAGGAAGGGTTAAATATACCTCCGATTACCATATATTCTTCCTATCTATCTATCTATCTATCTATTTATCTATCTATCTATCTATATGGTACATAGTACATACCCCCCCCCCTTTTTTTTAATTGGGGGTGGCCGACTCGAGACAGAGCCTGAACAGGGCCAACGCAACACAACACAAAACAAAACAAAACACAAAATCACACACATCTAGATCGTCCAAGAAAAAAACAAAAAACAAAAAACAAAAATAAAAAACACAGAGACCCAGCTAGCCCATTTGGGGTCCCCAGCATAAGATTCCCAGGTCCCAACTTGTATATAATCCTCTAATATTAGCCAGCATGTAATTAATCAAGGCACCAAGGTACTGAAAGGGTTATGTAGCTATCTTAATGACTGAAGGGGAAAGGGGGAACTGAACAAGGTGGTTAGTGTTGCTACCCACCATCCACTTAACACACTGATAAGGGACCAGACACACGGCCAATGTTTCAGCAATTTTCGATCGAGTGTGTCCTTTCTTGGCAACTTTGGTTTGATAGCTTCTGTAGTTAATTCACATGATATTGAAGGAATGTAAGCGGTATTCACACTCAGTCAGTCAGTCAGTCAGTAGCCATCCCCTACTCCCACAAGGGGTAGGGAGGATCAGCAAGAGACACGAAAAATTGCTGTCTATCAAGTAATTGGCAAAGGCGCTCAAAGAATGTTACATGAATCGTGACTCTTGGTATCTTGTGATTGATCTTGAAGATAAGGCTTGGTCCACATGGTATGGCATAGTTAATTGGAAAATATTACACATATTACACGTGTGTATGTACAGTATGTGTCTGTGCATATATCTTGTGTGTGTGTGTACTGTATGTGTATGTGCATATATCTAGTGTGTGTGTGTACTGTATGTGTCTGTGCATATATCTTGTGTGTGTGTGTACTGTATGTGTCTGTGCATATATCTTGTGTGTGTGTGTACAGTATGTGTCTGTGTATATATCTTGTGTGTGTGTATGTACAGTATGTGTCTGTGCATATATCTTGTGTGTGTGTGTACAGTATGTGTCTGTGCATATATCTTGTGTGTGTGTGTACTGTATGTGTCTGTGCATATATCTTGTGTGTGTATGTACAGTATGTGTCTGTGCATATATCTTGTGTGTGTGTGTACAGTATGTGTCTGTGTATATATCTTGTGTGTGTGTGTGTACTGTATGTGTCTGTGTATATATCTAGTGTGTGTGTGTACAGTATGTGTCTGTGTATATATCTTGTGTGTGTGTGTACTGTATGTGTCTGTGCATATATCTAGTGTGTGTGTGTACAGTATGTGTCTGTGCATATATCTTGTGTGTGTGTGTACTGTATGTGTCTGTGCATATATCTAGTGTGTGTGTGTACTGTATGTGTCTGTGCATATATCTAGTGTGTGTGTACAGTATGTGTCTGTGTATATATCTTGTGTGTGTGTGTACAGTATGTGTCTGTGCATATATCTTGTGTCTGTGTGTACTGTATGTGTCTGTGCATATATCTTGTGTGTGTGTGTACTGTATGTGTATGTGCATATATATAGTGTGTGTGTGTACTGTATGTGTCTGTGCATATATCTAGTGTGTGTGTGTACAGTATGTGTCTGTGTATATATCTTGTGTGTGTGTGTGTACTGTATGTAAGTGCTAGTATTTTCTGTATATATTTGCGTGTGTTTATAATAATCTAGTATATCGCATTATAACTGCTGCTCTGAACTACACCCGCGTCACAATCCAAACAAAAGAATGTACAGTCATGGTTAGCAATATCTGGACAATTTATGGAGGCTTCCTTAGGATACACTGGCCAAGTATTTTGATAAACACCATAAATCACTAAGAATAACAAAACTATAATTCAGAAGTTAATGCTGTTTTGTGTTTTTATATTTCATAATATTGTTTTTGGTGAATATTCAATGTGTTCAATATTTCCACACACAGTGATGTTGATGAGTTATTTCCACACAGTGATGTTGATGAGTTATTTCCACACAGTGATGTTGATGAGTTATTTCCACACAGTGATGTTGATGAGTTATTTCCACACAGTGATGTTGATGAGTTATTTCCACACAGTGATGTTGATGAGTTATTTTCCACACAGTGATGTTGATGAGTTATTTCCACACAGTGATGTTGATGAGTTATTTCCACACAGTGATGTTGATGAGTTATTTCCACACAGTGATGTTGATGAGTTATTTCCACACAGTGATGTTGGAGTTATGTTGTCTATTCATTGAGTGGTTCCTGTTTCGGTTTGTTTATTTTGTAAGTTTAACATTATAATTAGGTGTTCAAATATTCCTGGCCGTGACTGTACTGTATATATCATCATCATCATCATCCTGCGTTATTAATCCTGCGTTAATATCTAACCGTTTTGGTAAGATGATCCTCAGGGTATTAGAGTGTGAAGCCTATAATTGGGCTTTGTAATTGAATTGGGGTTGTGTGGGACAGGGATCTGCCTTGCTTAGGCCAATCGGCTTTCTGCAGACTCCCATTTTCTTATGTTCTTATGTTCTTATCATCATCATCATCATCATACTCGGAGATAATCAAGTGCCACCCACCTTCCCTAGAGACCCTATAGGCACAGTGATCGGCCAACCTCCGCCATCTTGGTGCCACTGGTGTTATTTGCATCTGTTTACACTCCTATACCTCCATACCCGTAACAAACCTTCGGGATAGTGGTCCAGGGTGTATAGTTTGGTCTTTGGATATTATATTCAACACGCTCAAAAATAAAATATAACCCCATAATTTGACAATATTATTATATACTGTATAGGTATAACGTATATATATATATTTTTTGAGGTACCAAAATGGCGTCCAAGGAATTAGATGGCCACTCTTACTACAGGATATCTGACCTTCTTTCTTACGTTTATTTTATATTTGTTTGTTTACTATTACAAATATTAATTGTTGCTGTTCCTTCCCTTGCATACCACAGGAGGGGGGTAGGATGCAAGGAATGCGTCTCCTTTGTACATCATTGCTAATTATCATACCACCGAGTAATTATCACATTATTCATCAGCTGTGTTCTTCTTAACCCTTTCGGTGTGTGCGATGACGCTTTACCTCCTTTGGTCTGGTTCCCGTTAGTCAATTTCATTAGGATTACACAGGAATCCCACCCCATTAATTTGGCGAATATATGAAGCTTCACCCCATTCAGGTGTCGATTTTTTGGGGCAAGCGATATTATATATATATATATATATATATATATATATATATATATATATATATATATATATATATATATATATATATATACTAAAAATCTGTTTTTCATTTATCAACTGCAAGCTTCATAAACCAACACTAGAGAAGGGACCCAGAGCACTTCATACTCTCCCTATATAAGGTAAAGACAACATCAACGATCAAGAGAGTGCCAAGACACTTAACTCTTACCCTTAACCCTAGTTGATCTGAGGAGGTCTTTCTGGACCTCCTCTGTTTCAATATATTAGTTTGGATATGTTTGACTCCATTAGTTTGGCGATAATAACATGCTTCACCCTATTCAGGATTCACTTCTTTTTCTGGGCGAGCGACAGCGCACCTTTAAATAAATCGCCCTTTGGCCGGGGCATTTCTTCATCGAAAATTTTACAAATTTAACTTGAAGGGGGTCTACAGTAGGTGGGAAATTTTTAGTTTGAGGAAGTCTGGGAAGGCGTTTTTGTTAGCTCAAGGTACAACCTAAAACGAATTGCTCGAACATCGCAAACGTAAGCAAAATCATCAATACAATCTCATAATTCTCAAGATGTCGGAGCAGTTTTTGTTAATAAATCCGCGTCTGACCTCCAATAGTATGGCTTGGTAATATAAGGGTGCAGGGGAGGTCCACTTTGTTGGTCCAAGTGGGCACAAAAAGTGAACCCTCATTATATTCAACCTTCACTACCATATCCTGCCTTCCTGCCTCACGCACCTCGCACATGCACACACACAAGCAGTCGCACCCATACTCAGTCATACACACACACACACACACACACACACACACACACACACACACACACACACACACATGCAGTCATACACACACACACACACACACACACACACACACACACGCAATCATACACACATACTCGCTCTGTGTCACAGACCCACATATGGTCTCTCTCTCATACACCTATGCACCTTCTATCTCTCCCTCTCACACACATATATTATCTCTCTCTCTCTCTCTCTCTCTCTCTCTCTCTCTCTCTCTCTCTCTCTCTCTCTCTAGTGTGTAGTGTGTAGTGTAGTGTGTGTGTGTGTGTGTGATTCAGCATGTAGTTATGTGTACTTCCATCACTGCACTATTCCTTAACAAACTACCCCACCACTGCACACCGACCATAATAACCCGTCTGGCTTATGTAGGAACAAATTGTATGCCCATAAGAGATAGTGATGGTGTGGTGTTGCCCGGGTATGGTGAGGGTATAATAGCCTTCTTTAGTCACCACTTAAACTCACCACACCACCTTAATCATTACATTAACTCACCACATCACCTTGGCTCACCACACCTCCTAGTCACCATAAGAGATGGTGGTGTGGTGCCCGGGTATGGTGAGGGTATAATAACCTTCTTTAGTCACCACCTTAGCTCACCACACCACCTTAATCATCATCTTAGTTCACCCCAACTCCCTAGTCATCACCTTAGCTCATCACCACTTCCTAGTCATCACCTTAGCTCATCACCACACTTCCTAGTCATCACCTTAGCTCATCACCACTTCCTAGTCATCACCTTAGCTCATCACCACTTCCTAGTCATCACCTTAGCTCATCACCACTTCCTAGTCATCACCTTAGCTCATCACCACTTCCTAGTCATCACCTTAGCTCATCACCACTTCCTAGTCATCACCTTAGCTCATCACCACTTCCTAGTCATCACCTTAGCTCATCACAACTTCCTAGTCATCACCTTAGCTCATCACAACTTCCTAGTCATCACCTTAGCTCATCACCACTTCCTAGTCATCACCTTTGGTCGACATGCCCGAATATGATCACAAAGTTTGTGTTAAATATTCAAGATGGAACTTTCTGGTGATTCACTGTTTTCACACAAACATTTGGATTGATTGGGAAACCTTTTAACACGCAGGGAATACATTCTCACGAGACTTTAATACATTTACTACAACTTCTACTAAATAAGATTATATACTACATATTTAACGTGTTGAGCTATATATTTTCGTTAAGTGTACTCAGGTATCTCCATATAATATGCACAACTCGGCTACTTAATGAATACATAAGCCGGGTAAATTCTAGCTTACACATTGCAGTCAACAAAAGATGAATTACCCATAGCAATTATGTGTTTTGTGCAATTAAGTTTTATATTTGCGAAAATACTGTGATGGAATTCACGACTTTCATCTAATACACTGTAGTTATATAATTCACGACTTTCATCTAATACACTGTAGTTATATCATTCACGACTTTCATCTAATACACTGTAGTTATATAATTCTCACATAATATGTTGAGTTACACGTTTTAACTCATGGTAGACTCAAACATTATGTTCAAATGCAAGACCCCCACCCCCCCCTCTCTCTCTCTATATATATATATATATATATATATATATATATATATATATATATATATATATATATAATCACACACAAACATAATAATTGTTTCAATCGCTTACGTGTTCGGATTGGCAAAGAAAACACGATTGGAACACTTTTTATGTGAATCATATATTTAACAATTAATCGTTCAATATTTATAGTGCAATCATCTGGTGTCATGCATTATTCCGCTACAATGTTCCCTCAAAGTGTTGGGGTTTGCACTGGAAGGTAAACAAAGAATATATACACAAACCAGTCCATGCATTATTCACAACATACTTGCTTCTTGAGTAAATAAGTGGGACCCTTCCCCCCTCCCCCCCCCCCCCCCCCCAACCCTCCTTATGGTAAACGTTTGTATAAGGAAGTTCAAGGAGGGCTGGTCTCCTTAACCCTTTGAACCCAACATGTCCAACTTACTGCCAAAGTGAATTAAATAGTCTTTCTTATAAGCCTGAACCTGTAAGACATTTGAGGGATGACTGTTATGTTTATTAATCATGAGCTTAAATATATAATTTTTGTTTTATAAGCCTGAATATATGAGTAAGTGGTA
The DNA here is from genome assembly GCA_032716605.1 of Paralithodes platypus. Classification (NCBI taxonomy): domain Eukaryota; kingdom Metazoa; phylum Arthropoda; class Malacostraca; order Decapoda; family Lithodidae; genus Paralithodes; species Paralithodes platypus. Next base: position 33,169,313 of record CM064576.1, read on the forward strand.
TTCAAGTCTCTGTGTCATATATATTATCATCCCTAACACACTCTCTCTCTCTCTTTCTCTCTCTCATTTGCCTTTCTCCCCTCTTCCACATATCTCCAGTCTTATATTTAGCCCCTTCCCTTCCCTGTGTCTAAGAATAAGCCTCGTCCCTTCCCGCATTCCTTATTATACAATCATGCTGACATTATATTGCATTGTGATTCACTAGCAGCATTTCTCTCTCTCTCTCTCTCTCTCTCTCTCTCTCTCTCTCTCTCTCTCTCTCTCTCTCTCTCTCTCTCATGTACCCATATTATCTGTATCAAATGACAAAACTGATAGGAAAGTTCAATGGAAAGTACTGAAACTATTTGGAGTAGATGGCAAGTTAATGGAAGCAGCTAATTAAGATCATGTATGAGGGTGCGGGGATAGAGGTGCAGGTAAAGGATGGACTGAGCGAGTTCTCTGATCTAAATGATGGATTACAGCATGTGCTGGAGAGTATGAAGAGCAATACCTTGAGGTGGTTAGGTCATGTAGAGCTAATTGAGAGTGAGAGAATTACTAAAGAAATGTATATGGGAGTGAGGTTGAAGGGCAGAGGGAGAGGTAGACCGAGAATGAGATGGAAGGATGGAGTTGAGAGGCATATGAGTGAAAGTAGTGTGGGGTGGGAGATATACCTTGGATTGAGGCGTCTCACAATAGATAGATAGATCTATTCCGTTAATACACTCATATTAACACCTTCCGCGACTCCCATTTTCTTTATTCACACCTTCTTCCGCGACTCCCATTTTCTTTATTCACACCTTCTTCCGCGACTCCCATTTTCTTTATTCACACCTTCTTCCGCGACTCCCATTTTCTTTATTCCCACCTTTCTCTCCCCCGGCAGTGACTAAAAATAAATCTTGTCCCTTCCCTCAGTCCGTGTTACTTCTCTTGTCTTATTATACATTCTGACTCAATTTTATCTTTCTTTTCCACAAAAAACTTGAGGAAAGTTTCAAACGTAAATGGGATCGTCATATGGATGGCGTGGAGTGGGTGTGAAAGGGATCTGCCTCTTGTTGGCCAGTCGTCCTTATGTAAATGTCCATGCTTATATATACGTATGTCCCTTGTATATGAGCACGAGGCAGCGATAGTTAAGTATATAGTAATTATTTTGCTTCGTTCAATTGCAAACAAAAGATCCACGATATAAGTGATAACTTACAGTAAGTAGGTTACGTGTAAGAATAGTAAGCCTTATTAATATATAAATTATATCATTATTATTTGTTCTATTATTATTATTATTATTGTTATTATTAGCAGTAGTATAGGTAACGCCAACGAACTTGACAACAATCTTGATCCCTGACCTCTCTGTAACTCAAAAGGGCCTAGAGCAAACTGGATGTAAATGTCCACACCTATTTCCTGGTGGACTCTTCCCACATGATAGAAACGCCAGCCCGATTGCCTTCAATCATTTCGAATTATAAGAAGTTAAGGGGTCAAGATTATTGTCAAGTTCGTTGGCGCTACCTATAGTAGTAGTAGTAGTAGTAGTACAGTAGTAGTAGTAGTAGTAGTAGTAGTAGTAGTAGTAGTCGTAGTAGTAGTAGTATTAGCAGTATTTACCATTCTATTACCACTGAACATAAATTCCTCAGTGCACCCAAACATTTATATCCGAGCCGAGCCACACTAATTGGGGCCACATCCGGTATCATCATGCTTGACGGAGGGGGATACAACACGTAACCTGCTGAATTATGTCAACAGTTTGGGAGATATTCTTTACACTGCGCGTCATCGTAATACAACGCAGGATAGTCTC